>CM077830.1:23695770-24005770 GCA_039720395.1 Liquidambar formosana | reverse complement strand
ATCCAAATATACTCTTCTCCAAGGGGGCACCTCTGGTGGTGTTGGGAAGTCCAACGTCCCACATCGATTAAATATTGAGCTTTATATGGCTTTATATACCCGTTTGGGCCCTCTACCTAATAGCTTAGGCTATTGGGTTGGAAATTTTACATGGTATTAGAGTCCGTTATTGTTGTTGTTGTTGTTGGGCTTATTTCGTTCGTGAGCCCATTGTTGTTGACAACATTACAGGCCCATTTGTTAGGCTTGTGTGTAAGGGGGAGTGTTGGGAAGTGCCATGTCCCACATCGATTAATTATTAACTTTAATATGGCTTCATATACCCATTTGGGCCTTCCACTTAATAGCTTAGGCTGTTAGGTTAGAAACTTAACATGGTATCAGAGCCCGTAATTGTTGTTGTTCTTAGTCCTAATTCATTCGTCAGCCCATTGTTATTGTCGACATGACGTGCTTATTTGTTAAGCTTGCACGTGAGGGGGAGTGTTGGGAAGTCCCACGTCCCACATCGATTAAATATTAAGTTTAATATGGCTTCATATACTTGTGTGAGCCCTCCACCTAATAACTTAAGCTATTGGGTTGGAACTTAATAGGTGGGAACCATGCGTGGATCCCACGTTAACTTTGCAAATTTTAATGAAGCCATCCTCATGAAGATAGTATTGTCTTAATTATCTCAATCCTTGATTTTTTAGATTTAATTATGATTTTTATGTGTTTTCTCATATTCACTTAAAAACATGTTGCAACAGCAAACTCTTTTAGGAGGGCTTTGACAAGACTTAACAAACCGACCTTCTAAAACTTGTGGTTTGACATTGCTTTCAGTGACTTTGCCTCTTTGAAATCCGGGTAAGAAGAGGGAAATGATACGTGGATTGAAAACCTCGCTCTTGAAGTGAGTCCTCTTCCCTTAGTGGGAGGAAGAGTTATAGTTCAAGCTACCTGAGCTAACTGCTTTTCACTCGAATTCAACTTCACTGCGCATGCGAGGAAAGCTTGACAAACTTACATATAGGGGGGGTGCGCTAGCGCCTTGCTGTTTTCCCATGTATAATAGGTTTCTCGAGCTTGTAGTTTCCTTCGTAGGTTTGATTCTCAAAAGAAGCAGGATCGTGCCAAATTGTAGCACTAGTAGTTTAACTCATTACTTTTTTCTTTGATAAGACTTATTAATTTTTTGAGGTTAATATTTTGTTCACCACCCTCGTCTTGTATCTAAAATTTAGGTTGTTCCTTCTTGCCCGATGATTTCATTACGAAGTCTTGTACCTGAGTTCATAATTTTTAGTTTGGTGATTTCATCAATTTATTTGGTTCTATACATATACATATATAAATTTCCCCTTCTTGTGATGTAGTTCTTGTAACACCCCTCTGTGGCTTTAAAACACGTCATTGCAAGTTATGGATGTGTGCCCACATATATAACCCAGTGACCTTCTTTGACTAAGTACGTGGACCTAGTACCTCATCTCACCTCACCTCATCCATCTTGGCCTCTTTGCCTCAGGAGTCTTGCCTCTTGGTCACTATAGGTCTAACTTCTTAGTTTTGCTTGCACATTTCATCGTTGAGTTCTTCTAACCTCTTTTTTATTTTTTTTATGCTTACAAAAAAAAGGCCCTTCATTGTTTTATTTTATTTTATTTCTTTGTACAAAGTAGGACTTGAGTAGTTGTTGGATTTTTTTGCAGGGTGATGTATTTGTTTGTTGCTTTAATTGATTTGGTTTCAATTTCTTTTCTTTTTACAATGTAAGTCCATGATAATTAATAAGCGTATTATTTTCAAAACAATGTTGTGTTACCAGGTATATGCAGTGGATGCAAGTGACATTGCGGTGCAGGTATCTTGTTGCATTGATTCTCATTACTACTGGCCTATACATGCTGTTTTTCATTTTGGTTGTTTGGTCTCTATGGTTGATTTGTTAAGTGGTCTGTTCCATATTAGAGATTTAGTAGGTTTTGTTATTTATTTATTTATTTATAATTTATAATTTTATGTAACTTATCATGAATTTGATCATTGACCATTTGACCATTTCACAAACTCAGTGTGAACTAATAATCGTCCCTTTTAGTTTCTTTAAAAAAATTGATAATGCCATTGTTATTACGAAAGGAGGGGGGTAAAACTCAGCTCATGGGTAGACGTAGTATAGAACATTGTCTTCTGGAGAATTGAGATAATGTTAGCTATATTTTCTGTTGTCAAAGTTCAACTAGATAAGGAATTTGCGAGAATTGGGTTTCAAATTTATGTATAAATATCTTCATCGAGAAAAAAAAAAAAAAAAAAAAATATATATATATATATATATGATGATGATGATGATGATGATGAGGGGATATGAGGTACATTGGACCAATGCAAGGGGTACAACCCCCAATGCATGGTGCTAATATAACTTATATCAACACGTGCTGATGGGAACATAACCGATATATGTATGTATCTATCTATATATATATATATGTGTGTGTGTATGTATATTTTCCTCAAGGTTTCACATTATATTGATACTAGAATCTTAAAACTATAACATTCATAAACATTTCTCCAAACAATCTAGAAAATAAGGTTTTTTTAGAAGTCTGGTATAACCCCTATATAACAAAACAATTTTCACACTATTATCCTACCGAGCATACTTGGTGCATAAGGAAAATTCAATTTATTTTCTTTTTGAAGATCAAGTAGAAAATTCAATTTATTTATTAATTTTTTGATAGCAAACAAGAATCATATATTATTAATGAAGTAGGGATAAATACAATAAGGGAGAGATTTCCTTGAAGAGCAAAACAAAATGAAACAACCAAATATCTGACCCCAAAAAAATTCCCCAAAAACCCAAGTGAACTCTGCACTGTACCCTTTGCACCCTTTGCAGAATCAACAATCTATACCTATACAGGCCAACCAAAACCAAAACTATATCATTATATAAAAGTAAACTTGTATAAAGACCAAAAAAACAGCCCTAAGGAGGTAGAAGATTTCCTCTAGAAGACTGTCAAGTGATTGCTCCCCTTTTAGCTAGCTGATCTGCCATCCCATTAGCTCCTCTAGCCACCCATGTGTTTGAATCTCTAGTGTTTTTGCTAGATTTCTCTGATATAATGAGCAAATCTCCTTCGACAATAAAATGAGAATACCCTAGACTAGATGCTACTTTTAATCCTATTAAAAGAGCCATACGCTTCCAAAGCAATCCCTTCACCAGCCAGGCGAGAGAAGGCGAAGACTACCTCTCCTCTACTGCTGTGGTGGGCTTTTATTAGAGATTGTGTATGAGAATTTGGAGGGGATTTCTAATGCTGTGGTGGGCTTTTCTCAGAGATTGTTTCATTAAGATATTGGGGCTAGGCCTTTGTTTGAGGGGATGATATTTGAAGGGAATAGTATGGAGGAGGCTGGTTGGTTAGAAAGATTCTTGATGAGGAGGAGGTTTGGACGGTGGTGAAGAGTTTTAATGGGGACAAAGCTCCCAGGCTGGATGGGATGACGATGGCATTTTTCCAGAAATGTTGGCATGTGGTTAAACATGATTTGATGAGTTGCTCCAGGAATTTTAGTAGACTGGGGTCTTTGAGAACATCCTAAATGCTACTTCTGTGGTTCTTATTCCTAAAAAGGGCGATGCTGTGGACTTCTGCCCCATTAGCTTGGTTGGTAATGTTTTAAAAACTGTTTCTCAGTTGTTGGCAAAAAGGTTGAAGCAATTGGTTGGTAAGGTGGTGTCGGATAGTAAGAATGTAGCATTAATTGCTAATGAATGTATTGACTTGCATCTTAGATCAGGCACTCCAGGACTGGTTTGCAAGCTAGACATTGAGAAGGCGTATGATCATGTCAATTAAAGGTTTTTGCTATATTTACTTGAGATGATGGGTTTTGGGGGCGCAAATAGGGGAAATGGATTGAGTTGTGTATTTTGATAGTCATTCTCTATGTTGGTGAATGGTAACCCGTACAGTTTTTTCAGAAGGTAATGTGGGTTGCATTAGGGAGTCCTCTTTCCACTTTTCTATTCATTATTCTAATGGAGGACTCGAGCAAGTAGGTACAAAAAACAACAAATGCTAATATGATTAAGGGTTTTGTAGTGGAGGGGGTGGTGGTCAAGGTAGAGGCAGTATTTCTTACTTTTTATATGCTGATGATACCATTGTGTTCTGTGATGTGTCCTCCTTGTAGTATGGTATCTCACTTGTGCGCTTTAGTGTTAACCTGGGAAAAAGTGAGCTGATTGTGGTGGATATCGAGGTGTTGGTTTATAAACTTAACTATAAAGTGGGGTCGCTTCCTACCTCTTATCTTGGATTGCCTTTAGGAGCAGCTTATAAGAGTACTTTTGTCACGCCTTGAACCCCATATAAACAAATCTAAGGCGCGAACTCAAATCCAAATTCCAAAAAAGGAATAAACCATTTAGAATCTTTCGATTATCTATAGAGTAACTCCAAAAAAATAGTTTAAATCACAATGCTAATAGTCGTCCAATACAAAAGTATATAGACAAATTAATCCTCCAAATAAGGCCTAAGTTGATCACATTGTCTGAAACCATGAACACATTGAGTTAACTACCCGTCCACTGATTTTTTATCTGAAAAATAATTGCAAGGGTGAGCATAACATACACGAGAATAAGCCAAGCCAACCGCACGAATATTTTCAGAAAATCAGTTTATACAAATCACATGTTTTTCAATGAAAATCCATTCTAAAGATTTATCAAAAGAATATTCAGAACCCATTAAAACCATTATTCAAATACTTCAGAAATTCACATCAGATCGGAAACTAATTTTCATAATTTCATATTATAACAAAATAATTATATTTGAACTCTGACTAACCATACAGACGACTTAAACAGATTGACCTGAAGGTCCGGATGTGCTCTTATGAAGAGGAGACTTAAACAGAGCATTGGTACCAAAGATCAGTAATATCCCCTACTGACCAGGGTCAGAGCATTGAAATTCAAAGGAACCAAAGGCCAATAATTTAACCCCTACTGACCAGGACTAGACATCAGACAGCCAAACCAGTGCTCTAAATACATTCAAAATTCAATTATCAAATCAAAGACATTAACTAAACATATTTTCATAAATCAGTCATTGAAATCAGTGAATCGTTCAAACAAAGTAATGAATAAACATATTTTACTTGGCTTATGGAGTAATATTTTCGGACTGATACACAAATCGATTGCATAATACGAATAAAATAATTTATTTTAGAAAAAAAGAGATGGCATGTTATACTCCCACTTACCTCAAGTTGATCTTTCAAAATCCATTTGAAATAACTCTTAATGATCTAATGGTCAAACTGGATCTATTAATCTTCATGTACCTCAAAGCCTCTTTGTACAGTAGCATATTCACATGATAAAGACTACTATTCAAATGTAAGCCCCTTCTTTCTCTCCCTTTTCACGCACACATCCAGCCCACACCTATCTTCTATTCCTATAATTAAGGATTGGGTAACTAATGTGATGGAAAAAGTGGTTTTAAATCTTAGCCCACAACGTCCTTATCCTATTGTTTCTTTCCCTTGTCAAATTACTTTAACTGCCTTTATATATATATCTATATATATATATAGATATAGCAATATTATAAAATAATAAAATATGGGGTATTACAACTTTTGTTTGGGATCTGGTTGTGGAGTGATTCGAGAAGAGACTTTGTGGCTTTCAAAGGGTGGTAAGATTACTCTGATTAAAAGTACTGTTGCTATTCTGCCTAATTATTACATGTCTTTATTTTAGATTCTGGTGGTTTTGTCTAGGTGTTTGGAGAAGTTGCAAAGGGATTTTCCGTGGTTGGGTATGGGGGATGAATCAATGATTCACCTTGTCGACTGGAATACTGTGTGTCCTTTGAAGGAGGAAGGGGGACTGGGCTGGGCTTTAGGTGCTTGGTAGATATGAATAAAGCACTCCTCGATAAATGGTTGTAGAAAAAAAAACATCTTAGTGAAGGAAAGTGGTGTGATGGAAATTTGGTAGTGAGGAAGGGGATTGGAAGCCAAGCTGGCTAGGGGTTCTTATGGCGTGGGCCTGTGGAAATCCATTACAACAGGGTTCGAGAAATTTGAAAGATAGATTAGCTTTAAAGTTGGGGATGGAGGGACTTTTAGGCTTTGGAAAGATGTATGGTGTGGAGAGAGAGCTTTGAAAGAAGAGTTCCCCAGATTATATGAATTGTCAATCAATAAGGAGGCATGGGTAACTGAGTGTTTGAGGTTGGCCAATGATTCTCCTTGCTGGGATGTGCTTGTAGGAAGGAACTTGCAAGACTGGGAACTGAAAGAAGTTGTGGATTTTTATGTGAAGATTTCTTCTATAAAGATTACGAAGGGTGGGAAGAACGGCATTGTGTGGAGGAAAGGGACACCTGGGCTATTTTTTTGTCAGCTTCTTTTTACTATATGATGATGGTGGATGGAGTGGATAATATCTTCCTAGTGACAAGGATTTGGATTGCTAAGGTGCCTTCAAAGATATCGTTTTTCACTTGGGTCACTCGTTGGGGAAATGCCTCACCATTGACAAATTTACATAGGAGCGGGTTTCATCTTACAACTTGGTGTGTACTTTGCAAGGAGGAAGGGTTAGTGGGTCACCTACTTGCACATTGTATTGTGGCTAGGGAGTTGTGGGATTTCTGTTTGGGGCTGTTCGGGTTGTAGGACGTAATGCCTAGGAGGGTCATTCACATTCTGGAAGCTTCTTGGTGTAAGAATTCTAATAGAACTGCCTTAGCTATTTGGAAAGTGCTTCCACATGCTATTTTTGTTCTCTTTGGAGAGAAAGGAACAAAAGAAGTTTTGTCAATATAGAGTCTTCAGTGCTGGTGTTGAAGATGTTAGTTTTTGAAATTATTTTTGCTTGGGGAGATATTTGAAACGTATCTCTTCTAAGGGATTTTATGGATACATTAGCTCTTTAGGCTTTTCTTGTGTACATCCTGTGTCTGAAGCTTTTGCTCTTTGTTGTTAATATTAATATATTTACTTCATCAAAAAATATAAAAAAAGAAAAATGTAAAAAAGAAAAAAAGGAAAAAGGAAAAAAGGAAAAAGGAAAAAAGGAAAATATGCTTTTGATAAGCCTATGACTCACCTCCATCACTTTCAACTCTTGAATCCGAACTACATCAGGAGTAGTTCCTTGATCGCTTTCCATTTTTAAAGGAGCCCAAACTACACAAATTTCTACTCAGCACCTTCATTGAGAACCTACTACAACCTCGGGCCTCTCCTCTAGAACTCTTCTGCCCAGACCCTGTGATCTACCTCTTCTCCTCTCGAACACTCTAATGTCTTTCTTAAGCTGGTTATGTGTATTTAAAGCTCCCACAACAGTTTCGTCCCTGAGATTGACAAGCTTAATCCCCATCTTTTTTAGAAGTTCACTAAATAGTTCCCTGTCCTCCTCAAATAGATTCCTTAAAAACACTTATCAACCCTCACTTGGGAATGATCTGAGCTAGGAAGAAAAACACTGATGCCCACACCTTGGAGTTGCTATGGTGATTTGTCGAAGGAATCTCATCTCCAGAGCTTTTATTGGTTTAGAGATTAAGCTGGGCTGCATGTTAGGAATCTGGAACAGTTCGCCTATCTAAAGAGACCATATTGTTTCCTCTATTAGAATTGATGTCCCCAATAATAGGATTAACATGATCATGAGAAAAAGGAGTAGAAGATAAAGCAGGAGAGATTTAGATAAAAACTCTGTGTAATGGTTCCATTGAATGAGTAGAAGCTAACAGGTAACTCGTTTGAACCCCACTTATGGCATCAGCTAAGGACCTAAGGCCTTGCCAGTGGTAACCTCTTCAACTTCCTTTTGATGAGTCAAATCCGCCACAGCCCTTGCTCACAATCTCTGTTCCTTGTACCATATTCTCCCCAACCGTTGAAGAATTTATGCAAGTCATAATCATGGATTAAAATATCCACGATATCTTCAATATATCCACGATATATCCATGTATCCGGACCTCTCGATTCAATATCTGACATATATTTTTTGCAAAATATCTTTACGATATTGTCAACATTTTCTATATTATTGATAAAATCTTGATATATCTCGATATATCCATAATATCTTCTTTTTTTCACATAGCATCGCCGATATATCGATGATATGTCAAGATATATCGACTATATCGAGGATATATATTGCCGATATCAAGATATTCATTTTCTTATTGTCGTGTAAAAATTATCACCTCTTACTCTTTTAGTATTGATTTATATAAATATTTCAATTATACTAATGCCTTAAATTAGTGTTATGAAGTAACATCTTTCATTTAATCTCTTAAAATATTCATTCTTTCACTCAGTGTGGCACACTTTTTATATTCTACATAATACATACTTGTCTCATACACATTTAAAGTGCAATATTTTGATTCTAAATTGTTTATTAGTATATCTTCATTGTTTCTCAAAGTTTCAAAGAAAATCTATGTGTTTAACTAATAATATCTGTTATATCTTTGAATCGATATTGAAATTTTCAATATATCTGATATATCCATGTTTTTGGGCCCTCGATGTATCCATCGATATTGATATTTAAGTCATTGGTCATAATTCAGTCAGTCTGCCACAACCTCCTCCCCATCCGTGTCGTCATCGCTACTAATGAATGAACTATTGGTTACTTCCTCCTTTGAGTCACTCCCTGATAGGTGACCCCAATCTCAAAAAATGGGGGCTACTAGACCCTTTTTTCTTCGCTACTAGACCCTTTTTAATTTAAAAAAAAAAAAAAATTATTTACATAAATTATGCCAACAATTTCATTCATTTATTTGTTTTGGGATAGGGCACTGAATATCATGATGGAAGCCTAAGTTTTCTATTACTACTCAAGTATAGTAATAATCATATCCTTTATTCCAAGTAGAAAATCATAAAAAATGCGTATATATATATAATTCATCCCCCCCCCCCCCCCCCCCCCAAAAAAAAAAAAAAAAAAAAAAAAAAACCCAAACAAACAAACAAGTGTATATACATTAACATGTAAAATTTAAGATCAATTTAGATAATTTTGGATTGTATTTGGGTATTTAAAATTCAAGTATTGCAGTTTCTTCATGGTATTGTAGTGGGCTAGCGTTTGTTTTGATGTTTTAGACCATATTTCTTGTTTTATGTAATTTATTTTGCTTATTATGTGGTTCGGGGGGAGCAAACGGGGTTTCCATGGTTATGTAGTCTTCTAGTAATTTTAATTCCTTAAGGAAAACTGAAAAGCTTCTCAAACCAGAGTAGGAATTCGATCAATTGCTATCAATGCCAGGGGGCAGATCAAGATTCATGGGAACGAGAACCTTTTTCCGAGAAGAGTCAATTATTCCTTTTTTTTTTTTTAAAAAAAAAAAAAAAAATTTATATATATATATTTAAAACATTTGGTGTGTATGTTTGCGTCTCACCCTATATGGAGTATTATTGCTGCAATTGAGTTTCAACGTGATTGATACTTTGAATCGTTTTTGGAATCCACTTCATCTTACATCATTGATTGTTTTGGGGCTTTACCACTTATATGTGCATAAAATAATGTCTCTACCATAGTACCATGTATAAGTTGGCTAATGTTATTGTGCCTTCTAGACATAATCCGGGTTTTTGTTGGATTTAATATTGATTAATATTGGCATTCGTGCAGAGAAATGTCCCTCAGTTACATGTATCTTCAATGCTAGTTATATACTTATATCTTAGTAGTTATATCTTATCATTACTTTCATCGTTGTTTGTCTGAAGTAACTTAATGTTTCTTATTTTCTTATTTTTGAAGTAAAACTTAATGTTTTAACACCATAGGATGTTTTATAGTTTTGATTATTTGTTTATTTTTGGTTCTTTCATGTTGTTGATGTTCTGTACATGATTGTGATGCTTTGTAACCTTGTGAATCTTACAGTTTGTTATATATCGTTTTATTTTTATTTTATATATTTTTTTTAACAATATAAAGCACATAGTACTGAGTAGAACTCTTTTGTATGCATCAACAACTCATACTTATGAAATTATAACTTGTTTGTAAGCAGGCAAACGAAGTAGTGAAAGCAAATAATTTATCTGACACGGTCATTGTTTTGCATGGACGAGTTGAGGTAGGCTTTTCTAAACGTGCTAATATGTTTTTATTCGTTTAGTGAGGTTAATAATTTTAATTTTTATCCCTTTATAAGGATTGTACAATGTTAAAAGTATCTGGGTATTTAGATCAATTTGATTATTTACAAAATAAGAGCATGCATGACTTCTGCTCTTGTTTTGGAACATGGACAAATTAGTTCTCCAATTTTGAAATTAGAAAGGCCCTTGATTTACAGTGGTATAAACAGGTATCACCATGTGCAAGAAAAAGTACACAACTATTATTTGCACACTTTATTGTGTTGGGCATTGTGTCTGACATGAGCACTCATGTACTTTTGAACATTGGCGTTGAGGTTGTTGTCCTAAGTTTATTGCAATGAGGCACTACCGCTATGGGTATTGGATTGGGGTACAAGAATATTTGAATGAAAGTTCTAGTAGTGGACACATGATCTAGTGATCTGGTATTGGACAATGAAATGGATCCAAGTTTAGAACTTTGTAGTAAATCTTCAAGATAGAGAATTGAATATTTGAATGAAAGTTCTATACTTTGTGATAAACTATAAATTTATGTAGTATAAGGTTAGGAAAGCTGGAAGCATACCCTATCTATTGATCACATGATCTAGTGATACCCACTCATGTAGTCATTTATTGCTTTTCAATGCATCATGCCATAGGAATAGTAGTTTGCAATATATATTTTACTCTCTAGTTACTATGCATATTGTATAATATATACCAAAAAGATACTCGTAATATTTCATTTAAATTTCAAAACGTAAGTTCAAAATTATGAGCAACAAGTTTAAGAGTAAAATATAATACTCATGTCCCACCAAATTATATAAACCAAAAAACATCTTTCATATGATTATATGAGCATTATCAAAAAGCCAAAAGGTGAAGTTCTTGTCTATTGCAAGCTAGACTTTTGCAAACTCTTGCTAGTGTAAGTTATCTACATCTCTCCTTTCATCGTCGGTTGCTTGAAATGCTGATGTTGAATCTGTACCCAACTTGAACTCATCATCATCAAATACTATAGCCTTCAAATCTGGTTCATCAAGAGAAAGCTTAGCAAGTTCAATTGAAGCATGATTACCTATGGCAAACTGATCTCCACCTATCAAAAAGTGAAACCATACAAAAATCAATTCATTAGGCCAAAATCAGTAAGTGTTTTTTTTTTCTTGGTTTATAAAATATAAGTACTTAAAAAATTACTTCTCTAAAATAAAAAATTCCTTTTGAGCATACTTACATAGGTCCCAATACTTTGTCGACCCCTCTTTGTATTCTTCCTTCTTCCTTGACATTAGATGAAGATTGCAATGAATGAATGTCAAGTCTTTAGATCTCTTTGTTGTCAATCTGTTTCTCTTAATACTTTGAATTGAAGAATATGTACTCCAATTTCTCTCCCTACATGATGAAGATGCTGGTTGCACAAGTAACTTGAAAGCTAGAGCTTGCAATAGTGGTGTTGAAGCACCATGATTAGCCCACCATGAAATGGGTTCCTCGAACATTCTTGCTTCAATAACATGAGGCTGGTTAAAGTAATCTGACCCACTAGAAAATGCTCCATATTCAGCATATACTTTTCGTAGGTCATTCTGATTACGAAATAACCGACAAAAGCATTTTCTTCTATTTAAAGAGACTTCTTGATCCTCATGGGGTGATATTCGTGGAACTCCATTACTTCCACCTTGAAGCCAATCATCACAGTAGTATCTAGGAACTAAAAGATGTGCCATACAATGTAAAGGGGTATTAATTTTTTTTTTTTGATAAGAGTAAAGGGGTATTAATTTTGTTCCACCTACTCTCCAAAATTTGGTGAATGGCTTGAAAAAAGTCTAATTCGTCTGAATTTACATCTTTTCTTTCATATTCAAATATGATTTTCTTCACATTTTCAATCATTATATCCCACATATCATATATTAGATGCAACACAGGACAATCAGTATCAGCTAATCTTAGCATGTCAATGATAGGTTCTGTAAATTTCAAAACATAATCTAAGCTATTCCACCACATATCATTAACGATGCATTGTTTTACCTCACGAGCTTTGAATCCTGATGGAGTGTTGCCATCTCCTCTGTAGACTTTCCAATTTGCATCCTTTACCATTTTTTCAAGAGTCGGCTTAACTTCTCTCAAGCGTTTTGCCATGACAATACTTGATGCAAACCTTGATTCCGCCATGCTCGACAAAGTCAGATTAGAGTAATTATTAAAAATAGATAATGCCATGCTTTGATTCACCACAAAATTTCGGATATTTTGCACATCATTCACTAAATCAACAATCCACTTGCATTGAAAATAATGTGCTGGTTTTTCTGTTGGATCACATATGGTCTTCAAAGCCAAATTCAAACTATGGACCACACATGAAGTCCAAAAAATATGAGGGTATTTGGCTTCAATATTTAATCCAGCAGCCTTAAAGTTACCTGCATTATCTGTGATGATTTGTACTACATTTGCTTCTCCCACTTCCTTAATCACCTCAAGAAACAAATTTGCTACATAATCTCCGTCTTTTATGTTTTCACTTGCATCAATAGCTTTCAAAAACATTGCTCCTCTTGAAAATGCAGCTATTATGTTTATCAGGGCCTTCGTTGCCTATCTGACCTGCCATTTGATACAATGGACTATCCTTTTTTTCTCCACGAGTCTCTAATGGGTTGGAGTTTCCTGTTTACGTGCTCTTTTTCTTGTGTGAGTAAAGTGGTGTGCAACCTATCATATGAAGGAGCAGTGTAGCCTGGTAAATTGCAATTAGCTAGTGTCTGTGAATACTTGCGAAAGTAAGGAGACCTATCAAAATTAAAGGATAAAGCACTTGCATAAAACATACGAGCAGCCTCCTTATCAGCAACATCTCTTTGTGCAACATTGAACGATTTTTCTAGAGTTCCTGAAGTTGCTCCCTTGTGTTTTTTCCCTTGTAACAGGTCTGATTCTTCAAGCAAAGAAACATACTCTACCCTTTTTATTGCATTTAGTGCTTGTTGAGATTTCTTCCATTCAGCCTCTTCATGCTCCCTATTTATCATCTCAAGTACATCATCTTTTATAGACTTGCAACTTCCCATCCCATGGTTAGGAAGCTTCAACAAATGGGCCTTGACTTTTGAGTATGACCTCGTTGCCTTCTTGCTGCAATAGTTACATGACCATCATCTGTTTCCACCTCTACCCACAGCTACACTGAGAACCTTCATATGGTTCCACAATGGCTTGTCATCAAATTCTGTTCCTTTGGGCTTTAAAGGGCGTTGAATCCCCTTTGATTTTGCTTTCTGTTTCTGGGCTGATGAAGACATTGTATCTTCAGCACTGAAGTTTTCTTTGCTACTTAATCTTCTCAATAGAAACCAAATGGAGTTGAACCATTTTTTTCTTTACAAATGAGGTTGCAGATGACTAATGGAAGGGGAAATGGTGGGTATGTCTCTCGGGGAGAGGGAAAGGTATGACAGTGGAGGCTTGATAGCCAAGCCGTCTGTTATCTGTACCGAAATTAGCAGATTTGGTAGATTTTTTAACTCTATTTTCTATGTCAATTTAATGCACCTGACATTACCATTAGTTTGTTATTAATTTTTATATCATGGGATCAAGTTGTCAAGAGAAAGTAAGATAAAGTTGGTCCTTGGCAAAAAAAAAAAAAAAAAAAAAAAGAAGAAAGAGAAAAAAAAGAAGAAAAAAAAGGTAAGATATAGGTGGCTGGTTGAGAATCTTGAGATGACTTGAGAAGATATGGTAGATTTTTCAAGTTTTTTTCCCATGTCCATTTAATGCACCTGACATTACCATTTTTATATCATGAAGTCAAGGGGTCAAAGGCTATGTGAAATATAGTTGGCTGGATGAAATGATTTAGTCATTTAGGAACCGATGCATTAACATGATAACATTTTAATATTATATTAATACTATTTTAGTGGTATTATCATAATTTTTATAATAATGGTTAGTCTAAGAATTTAAATATTCTATGGCTCTAGACAGATCAAAAATCCATTAAACCTGGCATTTTAAAAGTATTATGATCATAATTTCTATAACAATAACCCACCCTTGGGTATCCCAGTTGGTAAGGGTGAACTTGTGATTGTGTGGTTAGGCGCACAATCATAGGTTTGATTCCTCGCTAGGACAACTCAAGATTTAGGCTGGGGGCCATGGTGGTGGATTGCTGCGCTAGTCTCTCCAAGGGTTTAGGTTCCATGGGTGGGTCTAAAGGACCCTGCTATAGGCATGGTTCCCCCATTAAAAAATAATAATAATTCTATAGCAATAATTTGGCGAAGAATAAAATCGTCTATGATTTATTATATCTAAATGTTTAAAATATTAAATATTGCCAAAAAATTAGAAGTCCATTAAAATTTATTTACATTGGATTAAATTAGATAAATAAACCTTTGGAGTTGACTAATTGTAAAAATTTGATGAAAAAAAATATAAAGTAGTGGTGAGTGATGACAAATTGTTGGTAGTGGTGGTGGTGATGCTGGGGAGTGATGACGAGGTGTTGGCAGCAGTGGTGATGAGTGATGATGAGGTGTCGGTAGTAGTGGTGGTGATAGTAATGGTGGTGATAGTAATGGTGGTGCTAATGAGATGATGGTGGTAGTGGTGATGGTAGTGGTGTGGTGGTAATTGATGAGAATTAGGTGTTAGTAGTGATGATGATAATACAGTAGTAGTCGTAAGTGATTAGTAGTAGTGGTGGTGATATCAAGGTGATAGTGATAGCAGTGGTGGTGTTAATGAGATGGAGGTGGTGGTAGGGGCAATGATCATTGTGGTGGTGGTGGGTAATGACAAGATGTTGGTAGGAGTGGTGGTGTTATCGAGATTGAGGTGATAATCATGGTGGTGCTAATGAGATTGTGGTGGTGGTGGTAGTTGTGATGATAACGCGATGGTGGTGGTAGTGGTGGCGGCGAGCAATGCAAGGTGTTGGTAGAGATGGTGGTGATATTAAGGCGGTGGTGGTGCTAATGAGATAGTGGTGGTGGCAGTTGTGATGATAACACGGTGGTTGTGGTGGTAGTAGTGGTGGTGCTAATGAGATGGTGGTGGTGGCAATGATAATGAAAACGCAGTGTGGCATTGGTGAGAGAAGTCGAGACTATATCAATTTTTATTCCATGTGGCAACTTTATGATATTTTTATTCCATTTATTATTTTATAGAGCTTTTATTTATTTACTTTTAAAAAATAGGTATTACGAGTGGCTGTGCCTCTAAAAGTCGTCTAGGCTTTTGGAGTGGGGTGCTTGTAAGTTTTATGTACTATTTCATCACCTCTATTCAGGGCATGCCAATGTGTGGTCCTGTGACTTTCTCCTTTCTTATCTTACAAAAAAAAGAAAAGAAAAGAAAAGAAAAAGAAAAAGAAAAAGGTGATGTGGTAATGATTCTTATGCCCTAATTATATGATTTTTATTTGCCATTTTTAAAACAAAATTATTTATCTATTTTTTTTTTTTTTGGTCCTGATTTGACATATATAAGACAATCTAAATTTTTCATTAATAATTGTATTACTTATTCATTAGTGAATTAATTATTACACAAGAAAGAACATAATTTTTTTCCCAATGAAAGTAACATATTGACATTAGATATAATCAAGTTTGGCTTAATTTGAATTTCAAAAATACTACAATTCCCAAATTTGAATTTGGAAATCTTTATTTATTTATTTATTTATTTGTTTTGTTTTGTTTTGTTTTTTTTTTTTTTTTGGGTTGTTGTTACGGTGACACAAACTATGATGATCATGGGTGTATTGATGAGCTCTTTTGCTATTTTAGACAATTTTACAATAATCTCAAGATATGTATTCCACCATTGGATAAAAGACCATTTAAGGCTCCCACTTACAAACTTCTATCATAAAATGCCATAAGGCTTGACCACAAGTGTCAAAGTAATGTCATCTCTCATCAATAATGTTTAATTGAAAATTTTTCATTAACATGGACTAGTGCGTGTGAACCTATTTGGACACATATCTGAAGAAATTTATATTTGATAATGGGATAAACTCACATGTGTACTGCTGATTTTTTATTAATTTATCTTTATTTTGTTGAGGGACATGCCTGTTGGAATTGCATTCTCGAGATACTTGAGAAAAAAATGATTTCACAGTAATTGCATGCTCTATTAGTGTTGTAGATTTGTAGTAATGAGAATTATTAAAAAGTAATAACAATATTTAACCTACTTGTGTAATTTTTTTTTCTATTTATTTAATAATGTGAAAATAGTAAAATACTCAAATTTGTTTACCCAACTTATGTGATCAGTTGTGACGGCTATTTCTTTCTACTATCAATATCTATTTTCTAATGAAATTTTAATTTGTTAATACAATTTTCTAATTATTTGAGTACAAGGATTTGGGTAAATTATTTTGATAATGGGAAATGATTGCATGATAGACTGCAGTCAAATCATTACCACAAAATAATAAACCATTATTTTTTTCTTTTTATTTATTTATTTGTTTATTTTTAAAGAGGATCAAAACTCATTTGTGATCATGATTTGGCTTAGCAATGACAGTTTGTCATGCTAGCACCATCCTTTTGACAATATAGCATGAGACTTTTTAAATGGTGCATAGACATGACTGCATGAGACTTCTTAAACAATGCATTTTTAAAATTTTTTTTTATGACTTTTTCATCTTCCAAAGACTCCTAGCAGGATTTTATCTTTCATTTAATTTTCAAGAAGGATGGGTCTAAATCCACACATTTTTTTGCTAAATTCGTACCCCTTATACCTTATTTTCACACATCTTTTTACAATTGTACTCTTATGGGGTGTGAATTTAACAAAGAATGGTATATATCTAATCTTTAACGATCCCAATGACACAGCTGACAACACATGAACTTTATATTTATTTATTTATTATTTATTTCAGCTCTCCCTCAGACCTTTTTACTTTCCCAATATTATTCATTATATTACTCCACTTTAGCCCTTGGGAAGACAAAGGAGAAGGTTGGCAGGTTGTTGACTTGCTGCCCGTGGGAGGAGAGAAGAAATAGGACAGACAAGAGAAGCTCTCTATTAAATAACATATATCAAATAAAAAATAATCTCTGTAATTTTTTACACAGTGGAAATAATATTAGGACTCCATTTTGGCCCTTGGACAAGGGAAAATGTTGGTGCACTTGGGAGAAGAGAAAAAATAAGTGAGACAATAAAAAATCTGCATCTTTTTACTGTTCCATTGCTGCATTGCTGCTCCTCTTTCATGAATCTTCATCATCAATCTCCAATCGAAATATGGATATGAAGAATTAGATCTTCCCACTGCTGCTACTTCATTACCTGCTACTGTTACTTCTTTGCATCTTCTACCCATATCTCCATCGATCTTCTCGCTGCACTGATGCTGCTACTTCTCCTTCTCCTCCTCTTCCTTCAATCTCCATAACAAATGAGATATGGATTCTGAAGAATCAGATTAGAGAATAAATTCAACCCAAGTCTCTGATCTTCATGCTCCATTTTTCCACCTATAAACAAAGACTAAGATTGGAAAGTAGCAAATATTCATTAAAGATGCAAAGAGATCAAATCAAAGCCAAAAATCATGACTGTGTATTTGGGTTAGAACTTCTTCTTTCCCTTCCTTTTTCTTTCGAAGAATTTTTTTCCTCTCAAACGAAAATCAGTCGTGTCTGAAAAATATATGCTAGATCCGACACGGATCTCATACCAGTATCCGTGTCGTGTCATGTCGTGTTGTGTCGACATGGGTGCTTGGGGTAAAACTGCCGAGTCCATGTAACACAGGTCCTAGGTGAGGGAAACAAACACTTGACATTTCAAAAAGGGACTGTGAAGTGAGGGAAGGTTAACTGACTCGTCAGGTGCACTGCAAATATCACATTTGTTGTGCAAATTCATCATTCTAGATATGATATGATCATCTTCTAAAATTATGTTTACTGACGCCTCTCACATAATAAAGCCACCTCCAAAGGAAGGGCCTTGAAACATACCTTTTGTCTTCAGCGATCCACCTCCGCTTCTCCAGTGATTACCCAAATGAGATTTCACAAATAGGTGCCAACACTATCTGAGCCCCAAAACCTCCTCCAAATCCATGTTTCATAAATTGAGGCAAGCAATTGCTCCCTTGAGTTTACCTGCAATTTTTGAAAATTCCTACATAAATTTGGGTACTAAATCCTGCCTTTACTCTGGTGCATGTAATTGCTTACCCAAGTTGACCTCTTTATTGCTATTGCATAAATATTAGGGAAGTGACAGCACTTGGGAATTTCAATGTAAGGATGGTCCTCCTAACAGCTGACCAAGCCCTTGGTACCAACCACATAGCTGATTTATTCTTGAAAAATCAACATATGCTTCTTGATATCTGTGTAGATAGCAACTTATGAGGGACCATCACCTTCAGTGTGGCCAAGCCAAATTTCAAGATCCCATATGTGGAAGCAATTACCTCCCTCATAATGCCTTCCCTCTCCTCCCCAAACCTCCCTACTATATGGATTGGTTCTTTTGTAGCATAACATTAAAGGTGTCACGGGCTCGATGTTACGACCCAACACCACTGCGGCACTTAAGCTTCACGCCCTATCCGTGAACCCTCAAGTAAGCCTACTTGAAACCTCTAAGCTCAGAAATAAGAGGACTTGCACTAGAGCACTTGTGGAAAGGAACTTGTATTGCACCAAGAGAAACTTATACAAAGCTTATGTATGAACTTCCTTGGATGGTTTGGCCAAATGAGGCCTACCTCCTTTTATAAGCACGTCAGGACTACTCTAGAATACAATGAATGGCTAAGATTGTGTCACGTGTCAACAATCCAACGGACACGAGAGTTTTAAAGCATTCTTTAGAGAAAACTCTATTATGTGCAAGCCTAGAGTTTCCTAGAGAACTCTAGAATATTCCGCCAAGTGGGAGAGTTAGCCACCTCTCTCTATAAATCCCCTCCATGGGACCTTCTCGCATGCGGGCCGTGTCACTTGGCATGCTTCACTATAGGCATACTTTTTATTTTTGCTATTATTAGCACATGTAATGCTTAATCAACGCAATATAAGTACTCTTGCTCAAATTAATCAATGTAATATAAGTGCAGTTGCTCAAATTATTTGTAAGCTCTTGCTAGGATATTACTTTTCTATTGGAGTGTAATTCTTTGAAATTGGAATATTGACTGATTATAATTCTTAGGGTACTTTCTCTTTTCAAATTTATCACTCAACGAGAATAATTTTATGTGTATATAACTATATATATATATATATATATATAGGATGATGATCAGGTAAGCATGTGCTGATATAACTTATATCAGCACCCACATTGGAAGTTATACCTTGTGCATTAGTGGGATATGAGGTACATTGGACCAATGCAAGGGTTACAACCACCAATGCATGGTGCTGATATAACTTATGTCAACACATGCTGATGGGAACATAACTGATATGTTTGAAATAGAATTTCATTATATTTCCTAAATATGGTTTCCAGACTTTGTGGGGTTAATGTACTTCCTTTCCCTGCATCAACTTACTTTTGCCCTGGTTCTGATTCTTGCAGGATGTTGAAATTGATGAAGAGGTTGATGTTATAATTTCTGAGTGGATGGGCTACATGCTTCTGTATGAGGTGATTGTTGAGACTTTTACATGCGTCATTCTGTATTGTTACAAAGTGTCAAGGATTGTATCTTAATCCAACTGTCTAGAATATCTTGGGACATGAGCATAATTTTCTGGTTTTCAACCTCTTTGTAAGAGATCCTTTTTTGTTGTTTTGTCTTAGTCTTAACTATTTTACGGGACTTTCTTGAATTTCTGTAGAGCATGCTGGGGAGTGTTATTACTGCCAGAGATCGTTGGCTAAAACCTGGAGGTCTTATTCTTCCTTCAAATGCTACGGTATAGTTTCTTGCTCTAGACCCTTGAGACAATATTGAGGAAATCTTTTATTTTTTATGGACCTGCCTCTAATTTACATTGAATTAAAAATCAATCTGAATTTGATCAGTATTCAGTACTTTCTACCACTAGCTTAAGTCATCATCAGAATGAGGTTTTATTTATTATTTATTTTTATTAAATGTAGAAAAACCAAAGTAGTTGGGGTAAAGTTTTGTTGAGTTGTCACATCTAGCAGTCATTGGATATAGTCCTGATTTTCATTTGTACTGCCTGCAGCTGTATATGGCACCTGTAACACACCCTGACAGATACGGTGAAAGCATTGATTTCTGGCGCAATGTGTATGGAATTGATAGTGAGTACCCATTGACTGAACTCAAATCATATTCTCCATCATTATGAGTATGTGGTCATATTGTGTATTTATGTGGACTTGGAACTTTACTAATATGCCTGGAGTTGGTTGTCTATTGTGTTGCCAAAGAGAACATTTTCTTGTTATACAGAATTGTATGTAATGAAGATGTTTTGCAAATTCATGTTATGTACTCTCTTTGCTATTGTTCATGGTATCAGTTATACGATATATATAATAATGTATTCACTTATATCTTCTAAAAAACATAAAAATGTCTGCGTCGAAGAATCCTAAATTTTGGGGATAGTTGAATTGAATCCCTTGTACCTGTGTTGGTTATTATGGTAGAACATGATGACCATTCAAGCATCTCACTTTTTCAATGGGTTGCATTTGGCTGCAGCATTTGTCAAGTGCCTCTATATTCTACAGGGGAAATCTAGTGTTTTTTAGTGAAACTTGCTTAATCATATTATGGGTTTTAATTGTGGTTTTGAAGTAGTGTGTTAGGATCCAATTATGGTTCCTACTTTTTGCTAGCTTCTATATAACAAAAATGATTACAACAAGCTAACAACAATCAGAGTTGTACTATTTAACTTAAATCTTAACATTTAACAATATTCAATTGTTCCTACTTCACAAAGAGGAGTGCTACAAAGGCTAAACTCAATAAGACCGATTGGTTAGAGGAGTGACATGTCGCCTTATTAAAGCACACCTCAAGAAGTTCCTTCAATTTAAAAACTAACCCATTTCTTGTACTGACCATAATACCATTATTCTAAACTAGATGGCGAAGACGGAGGAAGAGAGGGTCTTACAGAACCTTCATTAAAGCATTCACCCTTGCCCTTGTTCATGTATGAAAAAAACTTGATTTTATGAAGATATCATGTTAAATATAACTTAAAAATTTATGAGCCACCCTACAATGATGGAGAAGATGACCCATTGAAGCCACTGTTTTTTTACACAAAATGCACCTGTTTGGAAAGAACAAAATATCCTCCTAATAATATTATAACAACTCAAACATTGATCCCACAATGACATCCAAGTAAAGAAAGCTGCTTTAGATGGCTATCTGATCCACATAATGGAGATGGGAAATCTTTTATTTCGTTTAATTTTATATATCTTTTTAATTTTATTGAAGTGAAAAGTATTTTATTAAGAAGTAATAATGGGGATGGGAAATCTTTTTTTGTATGATTGGGGGATGAGTTTCTTTCTAGATTATTTCCTCAATTGCATAATTTGTCATTAGCTCATAATGCATCCATTTCTCCCATGGTATCTTCTTCTTCATTCCCTATCGCTTGGGATTTTTATTTTTATTTTATTTTTATTATTTTCAGTCTTGATGGTAGGGAGTGTATTGTGTTTCCTCCTTATTGTCCTTGCTTGATGGATTTTTTTTTTTTTTTTTTTGGTTTGAGATTCAATTCTAGACAGGAGGAAGTGGTTAGCATATTCATTAGGACTGTTTTCTTGCAAATATTTTTCTGAAGTTTTGGTCGATGACTCAAATGTACCCTTGTTTTCTCCATCTTTGATGATTTGGAAAGCTAAAGTGCCTCTTAAGGTGTAGGTGTTTGCATGGTCTATAGCTCACAAAAGAATTAATTTACCAATGACATGTCAAAGTAGAAGACCTTCCTTTTGTTATCTTCCTCAGTGGTGCATTATATGTAGACTCGAGGTCGAATCTATAAATCATCTCCTTTTGCATTGCCCAATGGTCTTGTGGTTCTAGTAGAGGCCATAGTTATTAAAGGCGTAAGGTGCACCTAAGGCGCAAAGGTCTCCTGGGGCCTAGGCGTGAGGCGCAAGAAAAAGCGCACGCTTCAGGGAAGTGAGGCGCACATTTCAACAAATCACTCATGACCACAATCCACATCAAATAAAATCCAAGAAGAAGGAACAGAGAAGAAGGAAAAAAATAGGAAGAAGAATAAAGAACAGTACCTTGTAGCTGGAGATTTTATTTTCGAAACTCAGAATATAGCAAAAATAAAAAAATAGAAGAAGAAGAAGAAGAAGAAGACGAAGGAACAAAGAAGAAGAAGGAAGAAGAAAGAATAGAGAAGAAGAAAAAAATAGGAAGAAGAATAAAGAACAGTACCTGGTAGCTGGAGCTTTTATTTTTGAAACTCAGAAAATAACAAAATTCGAAAAATATAAGAAGGAAGAAGAAGGAACAGAGAAGTAAGAAGAAGAAGAAAGAAGAAGAAGAAGAAGAAGAAGAAGAAGAAAAAGAAGGAGGAGGAGGAACAGTACCGCTGGAGCTTTTATTTTTGAAAATCAGAAAATAGTGAAAACTGGAAAATAGAAGAAGAAGAAGAAGAAGAATAAGAAGGAACAGAGAAGAAGAAGAAGAAGAAGAAGAAGAAGAAGAAGGACAAGGAGGAGGAGGAGGAGGAAGAGGAAGAACAGTACCACTGGAGCTTTTATTTTTGAAAATCAGAAAATAGTGAAAACTGGAAAATAGAAGAAGAAGAAGAAGAAGAAGAAGAAGAAGAGGAAGAGGAGGTACGTACCTGGTCGACGAGGGCTGCACCGCTGCAGCTGGAGGGCTGCACCACTGGAGCTGGAAGGCTGGATCGTAGGAGCTTCGAAGAGAGCTGGGGCTCGAAGCTGGAAAGTGCTCTTTCCTTTGTTTTTCTTTTTTTGCTTTTTTAATTTTTAATCCATCTAACGGTTGCTATACAATCTCAACTTAACAGATATAAAAAAGTTGTATTAAATTTATTTTTTTACAAAAAGAAGGCTGTGGGTCACTAAGGCGCGCCTCGAGAGGGCTTTACGCCTCTGAAAAAGCCAAAAAAGATCGCCTCGCCTAGCCCAAAGCGAAGCCCAACCCTTGCGCCTCGCGCCTAGGCACGCCTTTTAACAACTATGGTAGAGGCTATTCTAGATTAGTGGTGAGCTTTGGGTTGCTCCAGTTTATTCCACATAGTTGTTTGAGATTGGCTTTAAGGGCTTTGGGAGAGATAAGAAGGGAGCTACACTGTGGGGATGTGCTATGATGACACTTTTTTTTGGGTTTTATGGTTGGAGAGAAATGCTAGCATTTTCGAAGAGAAGGAAGTTGGATGGATGTATTATGGGATAGAGTTTATTTCTTTGCTTCCTCTTGGGCTTCAAAATTGAAGCTATTTTTGGGGATGCCTTTATTTATTATTAAGAGTGATTGGAAGTCAGTTTGTGCTACCTAGGAGTTGTTTTCTATTAGTTTTCTTTTCACTTTCTTGGTGGACTTTTTGTCTTCCTTTGTATTTCTCTATTTTTATCAATAAAATTTCTTCGTTGTTGATCCAACAAAAAAAAAAAGAAAAAAAAGGGGAAAATCTTACTCCCTCACATTTACTGAGAAAATCCCATTCACCCCTTCTGTCCACACCAAGCTGTCTTTCGTATCCATGCGTCTTTTAATGAAATAAAGCCTTTCAAAGAAATCTGTCTCACTTTCCAACTCCTAGTCACGAAAGTTCCTAACAAAAGCAATGTTCCAAGTCATCAGCTCTACCATCCAAATCACACAATCTTTTAGCCAAACATTTTTATTAGCTGCTAACTCAAATAAATCTGACCCTTAGCTCCTCTTCCCAACGCCATAAATTCTTTCAAAACTTTATTCTTGTGCTTTCTTCAACTTTAAATTTTACCTCTTTCGAAAAAGTACCAAGCCCAATCATAATGACTTTTTGAAGGCCTACCCTATAACTTTGCTGAACCCCCCTCACCCCCCGCTCTCCTTCACAACCCTGTCTCAATGTAATTACCTTTTTCCTTGTAGGATCCCTTTCCACCACAAATCTCCAAAGCCATGTGCCCAACAAAGCTTGGTTAACCAAAGTTAGTGTTTTAATACCTAATCCCCCAACCATATTTGGGTAGAAAGCAGTTCCCTAATCAACAAGATGGAAATTTAGTTCATCACCCAAACCTGGTGATGGGGATAGCAGACATAGGGTTTGGCCTAGTAATTTGAAGATCAAGGTTTCTATTATCAAAAGAAATTTTGAAGATCAAGGGTTTACCCTAGTTATTTAGTTTTATTTTTAGAATAATAAATTGTTCCCTTTTAAATTCCTAGACTTATGGTAAGTTTTTACCATATTTGATGTAATTGGGGCCTCTATATAAAGGCTCCAATAACTCTTTAATTTTCAGTTGATGATTAATTAAAATTTGGATTTTTCCAAGGTTTGGTGCTGACTCCAAGTCCCCCTAGGTGTCAACTCCTAGGGTCTAGCTTCTCTTCTTTTCTTTCTCTACTTCTTTTTCTTTTTTAGAGGTTTTGAGGTTGTCTTGCATCAGCTTTGGTATCAGAGAAAATCCGTTCCATTAGATTTGTCTCATATGAGATTTGAATTACCATCGCGGTAACACAAGGGATTTTCGTGCTCTTGTTTTCTTTGACGCAACGTGCATCAACCAGTCCTACTAAATCACCTCCCTTTTCTCTCCATAACTGTCTTCAACCTTCATTGGACCTAGAATTGTCATACCTAGTCAACCCCTAGTCTTCCCTCCTTTGTGAAGCTCCTTATCATTGAATAAAAAACAGCATCACTATTGATTTTCCTCTGCCATCAAACCATCACCACCACCATCATTTTTACTAGACCAGACTCCCAAATCCTAACCCAGCCGTGAACACATCATGAAACCCACAACCATAACCATCAGTTACACCCCAACCACAACCTTCGTCCCAACAACAAATACCCATACACCTTTACAATTTAGCCATCACAACAGCAGTTGAGCCACTACATTCGCACCCAAATAATCTCGATTGTGCCCTAATCATATCCGTCCCAACCCTTGCACTCAACCCCGAAACCCATTGACCACAATCAACATAACAAACCAGACCCACCATCAACATAGCTGCTGACATCACAGAGCTTCACCCTCGTCCTTGCACCAAGGTGAGCTCGCATCAGATTGAATCCACGACTCAGTCCTCTTCATCGCTCTGGTTCTTGAGCGACGAGGTCTTGTCGTTGATCACCGCCAGTGAAATCTACCTTGCACCGTCTTCGTGAAGCCCCATAATCGTAGTCGAACACATCAAGCCATCAAGTCAGATTTAGATTCGCGCCCTTGGTCGATCACCATAGCCAGATTGCCAATTCGAAGCCCACCTTGACATCGATCTCTTGCCGTCAGACCTTGTCGTTGCCGTCAAGTCTTGCCGCACAATCTCGCCGCCGCTTGATCTCTCTCTCTTACTCTATCGTGTTAGAAGCTTTAGGAAAGGCTAACGCCTCTTTGACAGATTGAGCTACTCCCTCCGTCCCACAAAGATAGGCCAAGTTTGACAAAACACGCATTTTAAGAAAAATCATTATTGCATTGACTTGTCACTTGTTAAACTCTATATTTCCAAAAGTGCCCTCTCCCAATTGATATTGGATTTTGTGTTGAAAATAATTATTGAAATAACAAAGGGTAGTATAGGAAAGTTTAAAAAATTTGTAATTTGAATTTTCAAAGTGGACAAACATTTTGGGACGAAAAAAGTTGCAAAAAATGGCCTATCTTTGTGGGACGGAGGGAGTATTAAAAAAAGGAAAAAAAGAAGAAGAGAGATTGGCCTGTTTGGTTTCGAACTTTTGTTATCTCAGTCACAAATCAAGAGTTTATACCTTGGATAAGGTTATCCTGATCGTAGGAAAATTGCTATTCTGTTCTGGATTCTATTATCCTATCTGTGGATAAGGTTATCCCGATTGCAGATTACACTATTCCACTCTCAGATTTTCATACTAGAACACTACTGGTTGTATTTCCAGTTCTATAATGGAATCACCACCATGGGAGACTATGTTTTGGCTCCTCTGAGGCCTGTCTATTGAAATTAGATGGAATAATGCTCGTTTAGAGAGGTTAGGTAGGAGGCTAAAGCAACTTGATTTGAAGATTGAGCGAAAATGCCTAGCTCAGCAAGTTCACCCTCCTATCTTTTGTTGCAACGACTACAAACACAGATTGGTGCAGGTAGTGCCTTCTCCCTGTATTGAGCCTATGCCTGAAGTCAATAATTTGTGTGTTGCAAGTGCTAATTCTTTACCAATGTACCCCTATATTCAAGATATAAATGCAGTAATTGATGAGCATGAATCTATGCCACAAGAAATTGTTTCGTGCCCTAAAGAATTTGAAACATTTACAGAAGGCTTGAGTGTGGATCTTGCACCTGTCATTGATAATCTGGACGTTGAAGAATTTATTGAGGAAAAAGGTTCAAAACAAGGAAGTCTGGTTTTATCAAAAGAAGATCATGTTGTCTTTTCATCTAAATTGCCCGAGGTACAAAGGATAGATTTTCTTGGTGTTGAATACTTTGAGTTGACATGTGTGTTAGTAGTATGCCCTAGAGCCAATCATAGAGATGATTGTTTAGGAATAAAGAACAATCATTTGATTTCATTTATGTATGTCACATTTATTATTGAATTAATAAAAAGGCTTATTCTATCATGTTTATTTGCATAGTTTATATTTACATGATATGTCCATGGAGCTAGAGTTGAGAATATGAAATTACAAAGAGTTGTAATTTTGAGACTATCAATATCTCTCTGTACTAAACTCCTAAAGCATTCCTAGTTGAAGGTTCACTATAATGGACAGTAATGAATCATAGGACTAGCATTTGTTAGGTTGACTCTTTAGAAGGATAGCTAGTCTCAAGTTGTTTGTGTGGAGACACTACAACCAACATGTGGGTGCCTATTACAAGAATAGGTATACTGAATGTGACCAAAGATATGAGATCAACTGAGTGGAGTTTTAATCTGCCTATTAATTAGTTTCTCATTGTTGTAGTGGTACAAGTAATCCTTAGACCTGAGACACCATAGTTGTCTTATGCATATAGCCTTAGAAGTTTGATAACACTAAGTGTAAATCCTTATAGGGGTCTACAAGGGTGTTCATTAGCCCTATTGCTATGTGCATGAAAGCATGTGAGTGATCAATAAGGAATCCATCACTGCTCAGGAAAAAGAGAGAGAATGTCTCATATAGCATTCATTAATATAACTCAAAAAGTCCATAGCCATAGTAGGATGAATATGGAAAAGAATTTCCATAAGTTCATCATTGAGTTGTGATATTCATGATTGAGTATAAAGTAATTAAACTAGGGACTTGACAGACTTCCATATACTATTGGTTTAATTGGAGACATTGTGTAGATGGAAGGATACAATTGTAACCTGTAAACTATAACAGAAGGGTTTTATGTAAGAAACCTATTCACCTCATTAAGGACCACATTATGAGCCATTGCTAGATGTTACTCATGGCTAGTAGAAGCCCTAATTGATATAAGTGATTTATAATCAATTAGGGAATTGGAAGGAGTTTCAATTAGACCCTTAATGGAAAGAGTTCCATTGTGCACACTTTGTGCTATTCCTACTACTTAATGATGTGAACCCAATGGGTCACACACTGATCATGCCTAGAGAACTTTAAAGTTTATGAGAGAAAGGGTATAAGTGAATAAAGAATAGTTTTTAAAGGCCAAGTTTGTATAGGATATAAACTAGAGGGATTAATATGCAATTAAGAGTAATTACATAAGTCCAATTAGGGTTTGGTCTTCTCTCCCTTGGCCGGCCCTATTAGTGGCTTTAAATATCCATGTGATGATGTGTGACATCATCACACAACTCACACTCCAAGCCCTAGTCGTCCCCTCCTTTGGTGGCTTTCTCTCTCTCTCTCTTCTCTTCTCCACTTCTAGCAACAACAAGGGAATTGAAGAAAGGACTTGAAGCTCTTACTAGGTGTGGATACTATTGGAGGCAGAACACTTAGGCTGCTCATTCATTTCTATTCAGAATCAAAGCTTGGAGCAAACGAAGAAGACAAATCAAACTGTAAGTGATTCAACCCTCTTCTTGTTAGGGTTTTAGTTTTGTATTATAGCATAGTCAGATTCATGGGCTGTGGAATCGTTTAGGAAAAATTTTTATATTCCGCTCTTTGTTTTTCCTTCTAGTTCAATTCCCAACAATGTGACCACTATTTGCTCGAGTTCTTTACTAAATTGAAGATTTTAAGTTGGGTTGCATACTTTGAAGCTCACTTAAAGCAGCAGATTTATTCAAAATATTTGTTTCAGTTGGAAAGGCGGCTTCAATATATTGATCCAAACTTGAGGTCGAGTTTCTCCCACCTTGAGAGAGTTGACAGGGACAACAAACATAGGGTTCAACAGGTTAATTCAATTCGGCCTTGTAATTTGAAGACCAAGGGTTTACCATAGTTATATAATTTTAGTTTTAAAATAATAAATTGTTGCCTTTTAGGGCTCCAATAACTCTTTAATTTTTAGTTGTTGATGAATTAAAAATTGGATTTTTCCAAGGTTTGGTGCCGACTCCAAAACCTCCTAATGTCGACTCCTAGGTCCTGCTTCTTTTATTTTCTTTATCTACTTACTTTTTATTTTTTAGAGGTTTTTGAGGTTGTCTTGCATCACCTGCCCAAAGAAAATCCTTTTCCAATTTTTCCCACCTCTTGGCCACCTAAACCGGAATCTTAAACAAAGACATATAATAGGTTGGTAAGCTTGCTAACGTGCTACATATTGAAGTTAGTTTACCTCCTTTTTAAGAGGTACCCTCTCAAATGGTGGATCCTGGAGTTTAATTGCAAGAATTGCACTTAAAAGCTTTTTAGCCCTCTTTTATTCTCAGGTTTAGTGCTAGGCTGAGTTGATGATTTTTGTTGTTGTTTTTATGTGTTTCCATTTTTTTTTTAAAAAAAAATTTCATCAATACATTTCCTTTTGTTATTTGTTGTCTAGTAAATGTAATTCTGTTGTTGTTGGTTGTAGTGTCTGCTATGTTGCAGTTAGCAAAACAATGTGCATTTGAAGAGCCATGTGTGGAGACAATAACTGGTGAAAATGTATTGACGTGGCCACATGTGGTGAGTTCGTGTTTTAGTTCCATAGTAGATTTACCGTTTTAGTGTTTTTCACTGGCTTACATCTTCTGAGATGTAGATATTCTGTTGTTAATATGACACAATAACATGCACACTCTTTTTTAAGTTCAATACATGGCACTTCTTCAACCTGCCATGTTTATGAATATTTGGGTAGGTATACCTCTGAGATTAACAGCTGAATGGATTAAAAGATGTTAGAGGTTTGAATGAAGTACAATAACAATGAGAGGAACATAAAGCAAGTTGTCATAATTGAACTGAAAATCCAAAGCGAATTTTCTAAAGAAAGCAATAAGATAAAAGACATGAAATTTATTCTTTCTTACTTGTATACTAGCTCACACTTACAACCATTCAAATACTATTTATTTAATTGCTTAAATTGGTTAGTATCACCCGTGAAAGTAATTTGAAAATAAACTACTCTGATAATTTTACAACAGTTTCAACCTTCCAGGTGCTCATATGTAAAGTGCCCCAGTAGAAACTGTTAAGTTTCCAACCTAAAAGCCTAAGCTCATAGGTGGAGGGCCTAAACAAGTATATGAAGTTATGCTAAATTTTATAATTAATCGATATGGATGTGGTATTTTTCCAACACTCCCCCTCATGTGTAGGTCTAACAAAATAGAACGGGCCTGTCATGTGGACAACAAAGATGGGCTTACAAATAAAACGTCCCAAGAATGACATGCTCTGATACCATGTTAAGTTTCCAACCCAAAAGCCTAAGCTGATAGATGGAGGGCCCAAATAAGTATACGAAGCTATATCAAAATTTATAATTAATCGATGCAGGATGTAGTATTTTTCCAACAGATACTTCAATAGAAAAGGCTAAAGATGGAGGGACATTGGTTCTAAGAAGAACATGAGGTATGTGATAAGACCAAATACCAAATAGAACAGATTTCAATCCTATAAATTGTATTTATAGAACAAAATTTTGATCTCCAACATGGAAAAGGCTTTGAAATGTCACACATCTTTCCATTTAGAAGACTAAGTACTCTATACGACTCATTTATCTCTAGGATTCAGCCAAGATTTGAATTAATCAGGTCCTGCTTGCACTATAGGCAGAGATTAGGTAATTAAATAATACTTTTGGTGTCTAAAGAAAGGAAAATAAATTGGGGCAAGGATTAGCTAGTACCGATTTTGAGTTTTCCTCTTCCCCTATTTTTATGTTACATGTTATCCTTAATAACTTATTATTTGTTATATCTCGGTAATCTGCAAACTATCCTTCTTTCCTTACATAGTTTGGTTGGCTAGGCACTTGCCAAGGCATATTTCCCATGTGCCTCTAAGCTATAGAGAACACCCACTGTGCCCACCAAATTGGCATGCCTTTAAGATTGTTGAGTACTTTGTCTTTAATTATCTAATATTATGTATTTATTAGGTTTGTTAATCAAAAGGGTATTCTTGTACTTTTACTTAATTAGTAATATAAATAATAAACTAAAGAGGAGAATACCATAATCTCTTCTCTTTTGTCCTCCTTTATCTCCTCTTTCTGTCTTCTTCTTCTTCCCACTTTGCTCTCTTGATTCATATACAAAAATCAACTTAATATCAGAGCAACAACATCAGTATTGGACTGCTGGTGACTGTGCATAGGAAATTGCTGACTTTGTCAGCATCTGTCAACACAGGGTGCCAGGATCAATTCAATGAGAGGAGTCTCCCTGCAAATTTTCAACCCTAACTGACAAAGTTTAATGCTATGTTTCTATTTTTCTATGACTTTGAAAAAATAGGCCTATTTGTTGGAAATCCATTATTGGGACTTGTTGAAGGGGACTTATTGCTTCAATCCATACCAGAGGGGTCCAATTTGATGTTTGTTTGCCCTTTCCTTCGAGTTTGTGGTGGAACAAAGGTGTTTGGAGGCTACCAAAGGCAAAGCCACTAAGGAGGGTCGGCCAGCACTGTTGGGGCTTTAACCTGTTTATGTAGGTGTGCTGTAACAGTTTTTTTCACTCATTTAGTTTATAGGGCATTGTTTGGAGTTGTAGATGTTGACTTGGTGCTGTTGGGACTTGTTGGACTAATTAAACATGGTGTTTTATGGACATATAATGGTTTTCCAAGTTAATCTTTGAGCACCAGCCCTTGTTCTGGTGCTGATGTGCTGCTTTATTAGCCTTAATATTAGTTGCTGAATAGTTTGTAGCCCTGTCCCCCATTCATTGTTGCTGTGTTTGTTGGTTTTGTGGAATTTGAAGCTTGTTAAGATGTGCTTCAAGTATGTCAAAAGCAAGTGAGGTCAACCAAACTCAACTCAATGAGGAGGTTGAGTCCGCTTAACACTAAAAATGATAACACAACCCTTCAAATCAGCACTTCAAAATTGGATGGATCCATTTTTTTTTAGCTTGGTCACAATGTACGAAGCTCTTTTTGAAGAGATTAGTAATGGCTAGTTACTCTTGTGGACCGTAAAGGAGATTTGGGATGCAGCCACTCAAACTTACTTTGAGGTGGGGAACATCGCTTAAATTTATGAGTTGAGGCACAAGATTCATGATATTGCCCAAAAGGATATGTAGCACTTATTTTCATACTCTTCGTGGTCTTTGGCAAGAGTTATATACTTATATCACCACCAAAACTTCCAGGCAGTGTTTCTTGTAGATGGCTCGAAATTTTACTAACTTTTTGAGTAGGAATGTATTATGGGTTTCTGGCATGTCTCTTCTCCAATCATAGAGATGATGAATTATCATTGATTTCATTTATTATTCAATAATCATAAAGGCAAGTTTTATATATCATGTTAATTCTATAAAAATGTATGCATGATATGTCCATGGAATAAATGTGGAAAAAATGATATGTCAAGGAGTTGAGATGTAGAGACTCATACTTCTCTGTACCTCATTCCTAAATCATTCCTAGTCATAACTCGTCACATGGATACTCACAAACCAATAAGACAGGCACATGTTATGCTTGCTCATCAGGAGGATAGCTCATCTCAAATCATTTGTATATAGGCACTAAAGCAAACATGTGGGTGCTTGTGAGAGAATAAGTACATTGATGTGACCAACATAACTAAAGCATACTAAATGGATTTTTACCTACCCATCAATCAGTAGCTTGTAGTTACAATAGTACAAGTAATCCTTAGACCTAAGATATCATAGATATCTTATACATGGACATTAGGGTTTGATGATACAAAGTACATATCCTAATAAAGGAACTTAGGTATGTATCTTATTGGTCCTTATGAAATATGTACAGAGACGAATGAATGATCAACAATGGATCTATCACTCTCAGTAAAGAGAGGGAATACCTTATGTGACATTCTCAGATACAACTCATGGAGTCTCTAGCAGAGGTGACTTGGAAAAGGAGTTCTTTAAGTGCACCATTATAGGTTGACATCAAAGAATGGTTACATAATATCAAGCTAGGGGTTTGACAAATTTTCATATGTTAGGAGCGTGATTGGGGTATTAGTTGATTAAAGGATCGAATTGTATCTTAATTGTAATTGAAAGGTTCACTTATGATCCTTCACACTATTTGGGTTCCGTCATGAGCCAATGCTAGCTGTTACTTATACCTAGCAGAAGCTCTAAGAATAAGAAAGAGTTATGATAGAGGGAACCTAGGAGCTTTGCTTGGTGTGGATACTATTGGAGGCCAAACATGTGTACGACTCATCATCCCCAATATCATGCAACTAAAAGGATATCAAAGTGAGTTTTTTATTTAATTATTTGCTGCGTTTTAGTTTTGAATCTTATAAGAACATGGCTTGATCTTGGTTATGGGAATCGAATTATAAAATTGTGTTGTGTTAGTTTTCGCTTCCGCTTCTTTTTATCAATTCCTTTCAATTAAGAACCAACCAAACCTTAAACCAATCTTATAAATGGATTCCCCATGTCCTTAGGATCATACCAGGTGAGAATTGGAGGACAAATGAACATTTAGGAGGTGAAATAATGAAAATGCCCTTCAAGTCGCAAAATACTCTCTTACCAAACTCAACTGAATTCCTTCAAAACTGTTATGAACATGCCCCTCACTTTTAGAGGAAACCAAAAAAACAAATATCAAGCCAAATAAAGATCAAAATATACACGTGATTACAATCTCAATGTGAAAGATAAAAAGATGTGAAGGGTATAAAAATGGGATATTTTCATTTTCATAAAACCTATAGAAACCACAGAGGTTTGGGGGGTAAAATTGAAATTGAGAGATGGCTATAACCACCCCCTTCTTTGATAGAAAAGTTCTCCTCAAGTCATCCTTTTGATCTGTAAGTAAGACTATAAGCACTAGAGCAAGCACCAATAGCAGTTGAGCAGGAAGAAGAGCAGAAGTGGGGTTGCAATAGCCAACAACTCTTCCCCCTTTACTTAGTATGGCTTGAAAGTCCGGATTGTTTTCCTTTCCTGTCCAATCGTATCATCAAATGACCCGGCCTAGGATGGGTAGGAATAGGAGGCAGCCCGAAAACCACTTTAGAGGGAAAGATGTACTAAATTGCAATGCAAATTCAAGTTGTTGATTTTGCTAAGACCAACATCCTTACCTAACACTTGGATGATTAGATGGCCACTATTGGAATGCTTCTAGCCTTCTAGGTGCCAATAAGGTTTCTAACCTGGGCCATAAAGAACCTAATTGAAGCTAACTAAACATTCACCTATTATTCGGGGTAGCTATTGCCATCCCTCAACTTTATTTGCACTACCCCAAGTTATTTTAACCTTCTTAAGGTTTTATGAAAAATATAAAAGCTTTTCATGAAAACTGACCAAACATCATTTTAAACAACATTGTAGAGGAAAGATTTTCTGAAATCTATCGTTCGAGTGGATTTTTTAGGTATTTACAGTCTCTAATTTTGTAATAATGAAACCTACCATTTGTTGTATTTTAAGTAAAAAAATGTATTTCAAAAAGTCCTTGTTAAAGGTTTTTCTAAAAGAGCTTTTCTCATGTCTCTTTATATTGTAAAAACATTTTGTCCCACATTGGAAAAGTGAAAGGTTCTTAGTGGGATTATATAGTATCCCACTTCTTGTATGTGGTAGGGAGTCTCCACGTGCACATAAGATGGAGCCCAATAGAGTGATTTGCAAGACAGGGTCTGAAAATTGACTTAGTCGGGCATGTCACGAGCGTACGATGTTTGGCTTCGCGTGTGCAGGCAAGATTGACCGGCATTTTGCTATTTTGACTTTCGGATACTGTGTTATCCACGACCCTGTTCAATTAAATCATAATTATTTCATGACCGTATTATGTCCAAATACATTGTAATTGTCTCTTCTCTTCTTCTCTACTTTCTCTCTTCTACGTGTTTAGATTCTTGAAAAGGATCATCCTCCTTCCCTTATGGGGGTGTATATGCTTATATTTAGACTAAGGTGAGTCGACAGGGTGTAATGATGAATCCTTAAGTACAGTAAACGTCATCAATGGTCATTGCTTCTTAGAGGGATATTCATGAGGGGGCCACAAGGGATGAGACAATAGTAAATTGATTGATACTGCACTCGATGAGAAGGATAAGTTGTTTTGTGATTACAATAATAAGCCCAGGAACACTAGGAAACCTATTGGAAACTGACTAGTCATGGCTTGCCTACAGGAAGGGGAGGTCAGTTTGAAAATAAAAATAGGCGTTGTGCTTACTATGCTATAGCTATTAAGTCAGGTGCTTGTTCTAGTTCCTCTTATATTTCTCTTGCTTGTGCTTTTGATACAGTTAGCCTTACTTGGGAAGAAGGTGAGAACCTGAGCCATTATGGAACAACTAGATACAACCTGCAATGCTTCTACCTCCTTTATGCATTCAAGTAACTTAGGTACTTCCTATTGCATCTTGTATTCCTATTTGCTAATCCTAGATTTAGTGGCTTCTGATGATAGGACTCGTCTTTCTACATGAATTTTCTTATAGCATATGTTTAGGCAAGGACAAAGTTAGGGTAGCAGATGGTACCTTATCCTTGGTTTCAAGAAAAGGTCTATTCATGTCAACCCCATTGTGTCACTTTCGTTCCTATTTTCTCCAGTAATCTCTTCTCTATTAGTCGTGTTTCTAAGGATCTCAATTGTAGTGTAACTTTCTTTCTTTCTTTTTTCGTTATGCTTTTCAAAACCTGGTCACGAGGAAGGCAATTCGCAATAGTAGAGAGAGTGATGGCCTTTACATTTTGAATCCTCATTCTGAGACCCAAAGACAATTGAAGTAAGCTCTATCATTCAGAGAGTCACTAATTGAAGACCATGGTAGAAGGCATGTTGCCATGATTATGGGGCAAGTTGCCCGACTATTACGGTTAGCCGGAGTCACTAATTCAAGATACCCAAGCTATCCCAATAGAATGGGTTGGGTGACTTGTTTTAGGCTTTTAGCCTATGTTACATGGACTCAGGTATGGCTGTCAGGTGCGGGTATGTGTCCAGGTGTTGGATTCGTATACTCGTCCAAGATTTTTCACTATTTTGAAGTGTCGAGCAGGAGTACCCACACCCATGTCACAAGTGTCCGACACGGGTACTCACATTTTGAAGTGTCCGTGTAACATAGGTTTTAGCACCCAGGCATTACCTAGCCTTATTTAACACTCCCTCGGGTCCTGCCCCCGAGTAGATGTTAAGTATCGGGGTGCAAATAATGGGTAAGAGATGGGTCCATGAGATTTGTAAATTAATTTTGGTGTAGAGTGTCTCAATTCTCGATAAGCTCCCATTAAAGGGGGGAGGCATTATACCCAGTTAAGCTCCAATTGACGTAGAGAAGCTAGTTAGCATTAGATGCCATTTGTCATTAAGTTTAAGATTCCATGTGTCAGCCCCTTGTTAAATATTTATGCCTTGTAAACAAGTACTTAGTTTTATGATGAGAACCAGCAATTTTAAATTTTCATAAACAAATACTTAGTTTTATGATGAGAATTGGCAATTTAAATTTTCATATGTTCCTGCTATGCGATATAACAATTTTGAGAAATTCGTTTTAGTGGATTTGAGATTATTAGATTGTGACTTCAGCCTTGAGGTGTTCTTTTGGAGCCAGCTTGCCTCAAGATTGTGTCTTATAGGGATTTTATCATTGTAACATTGCTCACTTTATATTAATTTAATTAATACTTGACAGGTAAAGCATGTGGACTGCTATACAATAACGATTCAGGAGCTAGAATCTGTTACAACAAGATATAAGTTTAAGTCAATGATGCGAGGTAAAATTACCCCCTCCTTATCCCCTCTTTCCACACACACACACTCATATTACACTTTGAATATATATTTCCAATCCTTCTATCCCTAGTATTTTACATTTGGAAATTCTTTTTTCCAATAAGACTTATAAATTTATATTTGGTTATATAATTAGTTTCATCACCTTGTACCCAAAACCATGCAAGGTCTTATTGTTTGGTTTGTTTTGTTTTAAACAGGGATATATATTATAGTGAGTGGTTGTATGGGTTCATAAAAAAAATAATAATAATAATAATGAGTAGTTGTATGGGTTGTGATGTACTGTGCTACACCATATGATGAATTATGATTTGGTCAGATTTGATTTGGTAATATTAGGTTAGAATATAGTTAATGAATATCCTAGACTAGTTTCGTTCTTTTTTCGATCCATATATGTTTGAACCTTATTTATTTATTTATTATTATTATTATTATTATTATTATTATTTATTTATTTATTTTTTGTGTGAAGTAAAATATGTATTAAAAGCAAAAAGGCCTATATGAGAGAGGGAATCTACAAAATTTACAAAAGAGAGGTTACAGATATTCGAAGAACTAGAATACCACAAAAAAAGTGTCTTAACAATAGAAGATTTAAGATCAATGATCGACTTTTCCAACCATTAAAAAGTTCTTAGGTTCCTCTCTCTCCAAATACACCAACAAATGGCATGGCATTTTTCAAATCATCTTCGCCTCCTAATATCCCCCTTAATCCACCCACCCAATAAAAGGTCCTGAGTGGACAAAGGTAGAACCCAATGGACTCCAAACATATTAAGCATAAGCAACCAAAGGCTCATAGCCACAAAGCAATGGATGAAAAGATGATCCACTGATTCCGCCTTATCCTTACACAAAATACACCTATTCGGCATACACCAACCTCTCTCGATTAGGTGATCCAAACTCAAGCATGTATCTCTTCTCACCAACCAACAAAAAAAGGCCCTTTTGTAGGAACCATTGCAATCCATGTAGTCTTTGCTGGAAGAAAAGGATCCTCTTAGGTCTTAAGACATTGTAGAAATATATGTATATATATATTTTTTATTTTTATGCAAGGACATTGTAGAAAGATTTCTCGAAAAATAACCCTTTAGAGTCCTTATGCCATACCAAGGAATCGTCCTGGCACACCGAAATCTTACTATCATAAAAACTTGATAAAAATCCATCACCCTTTCCAATTCCCAATCATTGAACAGCCTTCAAAAAATGACATTCCAGAAAGGTGTTTGAACATTATTTGGGTTAGAGCTAAATAGCTAATATGATTCTAGGCTGCTTTTATTTCTCTCACATGGTGTTGTAAAATTTTTATTTTATTTATTTATTGTTACTGCATTTAATTTGATTGTTTCTTTTGTTATCCAAATATTTATGTTTCCAAAATTCATCGTCATACCTTTTCATCATTCTCTCTCTCTCTCTCTCTCTCTCTCTCTCGCTCTTGCTGCATACTCTTTGTTCTATATACAAATGCCCTTTCCTAGTTTTTTTTACCACTCATGTTATCTTGTCTTATTTGGTAGAATTTTTTTTTTCTTAATTTTATAGCTCCACTGCATGGGTTTGCTTTCTGGTTCGATGTTGAATTCAGTGGGCCTGCTATTTATCCTACCAATAGTGATGCACCATCCTCACTTAGTGGGTCTTCAAGCAATAGTCCTATAGATGGTAGTCAAAGGAAGAAACGGGCAAACCCCAATGAAGCACTTGTGCTTTCCACTGCACCTGAGGACCCTCCGACACATTGGCAACAGGTACTATATATTAATGCTCTGCAACTCCAATTTGTTTTCTCATATGTGATAGATATATAGTTTCAACTCCAAGGTCATGGCTAATCTTATTTGATTCCTGTAAATAAAAAACGTATAAGATCATTTTCTTGGCTGGTTTTCTTGGTGCACAGTATGGCAGTACCTGTAATGCATTAATCTCATAACATAATTAGTACTAGGGTGAATAGGAGGTTGAATAGGAGGGTGAATAGGAGGGTGTGGAGCATGTAATACGGAAATGGAGATTTTGGCCAATAAATATGTTAATGAAGTGACTATTACTACTTAGTAGTCACTTTTATGAAGTATTAGGTTAGTGTTGGTGGATTAATTCGACGAAAGAAGGAAAAGATAAAGCATAAAATAAAAGAATCCACTTGATGGATGGTTATGTTCATCATCTTATGGAAGTGGTATCCCCTGGGATTTTTAAAATATCAGCGGCTCTTGTACCCAGGAGTCTCACATTGGTTTTGCTGTCCAATACTATGTGGTATTGAAAACAGCAACCTTAATAAAGAACAAAAACCTAAAATCGGATTACACTTGTTACATAAATCAGTGATCTGCCACGAGTTTCTGATGTCAGCATCACTCTAAGCAGCTTTGAGAACTATTTTAATCTTTAGTTCAATTCTGGTTATTATCTGTTGGAAAAATACCACATGCCACATTGGTTAATTATGAAATTTGAAATTGCGTTATATACATGTTTGGGCCCTCCACTTAATAGCTTAAGCTGTTGGGTTGGGAACTTAATATTATCAAAATGAGAAAAGCTGACTTTCATCTCCATTACATGACCAAACTTTTATAGGAGGTAAATAAATGATGCTGGCCAGTCTCGGTAGGTCTGATATGTTCAGAAACTGTTTCTGTTTATATCTCATTGCAATTTTTCAAGTGATTAGCCCCTTTTGCGATTATCTTTCCTGATATTTTCTATGAAGCTAAGTTGTGTATTGTTTCTGGTAATATTTTTTGGTCATGATATTTAACCATCAATTTTGCAGACATTGGTATACTTTTATGACCCAATAGAGATGGAGCAAGATCAACTCATTGAAGGCTCTGTAACATTATCACAAAGCAAAGAAAATTCTAGATTCATGAATATTCACCTTGAATACGCGTGAGTCACAGTGCATACTATTCTTAAGCTAAAGGGTTCAACTCTTCTTTGCTAGCCAACATAGAAATAGCTCATATTTTCTTTAATTTGATCTTTTGCTTTTGCAGTTCGGGTGGTCGATCCTTTGTAAAAGAGTCAGTAATGCGGTGATCCTTCTTAGGATTCTTCTTATGACTTTTCGTTTAGGGCTTCATGAAGAGAAGCCTTTTGAGTTATGTGGCTTGACCTGCAGCTCTATTGCCCGCAAGTCTCAGCAGAATTTGCTTCAACTGAACTCCGTGAGGGGCAATAATAGTGTGGACTCATGGGTTTCACTCATTTTTATCTTACCAAGCCTCAGGAAGATGAAATTATTTATTTAATCAATTATAAATATAAATATAGGTTAACCAGTTTAGGAAAATTTTTACATTAAACCCTGCTGGTGCTCTAAGTTTGCTATTGAGGTGGTATTTTAGCTAGAAAAGATGTAAGCTATGTGACGAGTGGATCATTAATTTTCCTACTTTTGGCGGTTAAATCTGTTTCGTGTGATGCCATTTTTAAGGCCACCAGTTTAAAACGGTGTAGTGATGTTAAATTTATTATGGCTGGGGTTTGGTTTAACTCGGTAACAAAATTGTAGACACACATGGTATCAATTTACTTGATTTTAAATCTCCATTGCTTTTAGAGTTTTAATTGTACATCTTCACCTATACTTCTTTTCTCGTTTTGGTAAAGGATCAGACGATCGCGGATGAGGCAGAGCAGTGCCCCCTATGAACAACAAAAAGCCCCAAGGCTCAACAGCAAATGATTTGCCGTTAGAGCTTATATGTGCTTGATTTTATTAATTCCTTCCGCAGAAAGGAATTCTTTTTCTGTTGCTGAGTTGATCCATTTTGAGGGCAAGTTTTAAAATGAAGTTGAAAGGATCTTTGTATTTTTATTGATTTGGCTTTAGCTGGTACTTGTCAGATTAGAGACCACGTTACAATTGTGGGGCATGTTTGTTTAGGTCCGCTTCTTCATCATGTCAGGACAATCTTTAATTGAACGTGTTTTGAAATTAAAACAAATAAAATAAATATTGTTCTTTAAAAACATTTTCCAACTGAAAAAATGTTTTTCCAATGATTTACTTGACACGAAAATCATTTTAACTCATAAATTTGGTAATGATAATGTCCACAATTAATGAGCTCAACAGATTGGTGAAAATGTTCTTTTTAAAATATTATGAAGCCAGATTTCAGGCGTTTGATGGTAAATAAAACATGCTCTTCTCTGTGTGAAGACATGAACTCTCGAATCCTTGATCCTTGATGGCCTTCATCTGGCTGGACCATTGATTTCGCTTTCTACATTAAGGCGTAATTTGGGTGAGAAGTGTGCCAGAGTATTGCATTTTGTGTAGTTTGATACCAAATAAGTGGGATGAGAGCTTGTTATATAAGCATAATGAAGCTAAAAGAACCACTGATTCTCAACTCCTTAAATTTGCCAAAAGATTTTTCTTCCAGACTTATTTTAAGAGAAGAAGAAGAAGTGAAGGGTATGTTAAACCCTATTAATCCAGAACCACCCCCCACCCCCACCCCACAAAAGAGAAAAAAAAAAAGAAGAAAGAAAGAAAGAAAAAGAACACCCATTAATTAGTTGCTGCATGCGACAATAGATAGGCATGCGGGGTTTTCAGCTTCAACCACTTTGTTCAAAAGGATGTTGGCAAGGAAACTTAATTTAATGACCAGACCACAAGATGGACTAAATAATGGCTATCCAAGTTCACTTTTGGTAGATGCAAGAGAAGATATATGTCCAGTTTATTAATACTTTATTAGTCTGCAACTTTAGCGACATCCAATTGCAAATATACCGAGAAGAACACAGCAAAAATCGTATATATAGTCATATTTTCCAGATTTTTTTTATCCTTTTTAAAATTTGTTTCTATCTTTTCCATGTGAGCCATTCAATCACGATGGCTTTTCGATGATCATCACGCACAGCCACTAAATCCAAGGATGATAAATGAAAGTCATACATGAATCACTGAATGGTAGATAAAAATCTTAATTATCAACTTTATCATATTCAAAATTTAAATATATAAAATCTGCCCCATATGCATCCATAGAGATCACGTACACTGCGAGCCGAAAGAGGTGGTCACACTTATTAATAATGCAAAATCAGCTTTTGCTACATCTGTGTTAGATTGTCTCATAGAAATAGTGTGTTAAAAGTAGTATTGCGGGTGCCGAGATAACTTACAAGTAAAAGTAGTATTGGTGGGGCCAAGATATCCCTATCTAACTGCCATTCTCTCTCTCTCTCTATATATATACCTACTCAGATTAACTATTTGGTGATCCGCAGGCTTATATTTCGTTATAAACAATCTTTCCTCATGTGACAAGTCTCAAAATGTATAGTCTATTTGATGCATTGGACAAATCCGTTTGGAACATTAGCAACAAAAATTGCATTATTTTTTAGTCATTATATATATATTCTTGTATATAGTCCATCTTACAACAGTGCGGTGGCTAACTTTATTAAACAAAGTCATGGTTGCTGTCCTCTACAGCGTACTCTTCCACTACCAACACCGGAAGTCCATCAATTCTTCCCGTGTTGCATCTGTTATGCCATGCGTGCATGAGCATGTGCCATTGAGAGAGAGAGAGATTATTGAATAATAATGGTATTAATTATTTAAAATGAGTGCAACTTTTAGGTGCTAATAATGGTTCAATTATTGGGGAGTTGCGCATATCTTATGCACTCCCAACTCCATTTTTCTTTTGGCATTGTGACCTTCCCACTCAGTGTTCTTTAATTCCCATTTATCTATCCTGTCAGTTCTGGTTCATCTTGTCGTATATAAGGCACCAAAGTATTTGAATATCCTCCGTATCTTACTAATCTATTCTTCCCATGCCCACACATATTGTCTATTCACATAACCAAACAAATTTATTGCCTATATAAACATTATTTGGAGACAAAAAGTGGGATATGTATTAGTGGAGACAACAATTTCTTATATAATTTAAATTTTTTATTAATTAATTAATTTTTACTGAAATGTGAGGTAATCAAAGATACCCTAGCCTTCAATTTGAATGCCTTAATTATAAGGATGGTGACTAATCAGCCACAAAAAAAAATTTATAAAGATGGCGTACCATTCACATGGTAACACTCATAGGAAACACCATTGGAGGATTATGATTTTGAATCTTTTCTGAAAGTTGAAGATGATAAATGGAAGTGTGATATGATCTTCGATCAAATGAGGTGTTGAGAATCTGATGGGTTGGGTTTAAACATGCCAAATTAAAGTGCGGGCTGTACTACGTTCGTGTGTATTTAATCTAATGCTAGGTATGTTTATTCCCCGTAAGCCTTGTTAATGGTAGAGAAAATAGGGTTTAAACATAGCCAAAGTGCGGCCGGGCTGTACAAATAATGTCAATCAGCCCAACGAATGAGCTGCTGCATGCCACTATAATTAATGTTAAAATATGTGATTTGAAGAGATGTCTACTTTTAAACTACTCTTCCACTCATTATGTGAAAAAGGTAGTGCAAATTTGGTTTTTCTTTCATCTTTATTGAGCTGCATCAGCTAGCTTGTATATATGATGGGAACAACAAAAGAAACATAACTTTCTCTGAGATAACCCACTCACCTTTAAAAAGATATACTATAAAGTAGCTATTGCACTAACAATGTTAGTGATGTGTGAATTATGCATGTAGAAAGAAAGAATACATGGAAACCCTGGCCAGACAACCTTGTTCCAACATACATTTTGAAACCATATATAGGCACTAGCTAGCTGCAAACGAGACTTCAAGGAACCCATAACTGATATCCAAAATGAGTAAAAATTCATTCTAATTAATTAGCTTATGGAAATATGGAAAGGCTAGGGTTTTCATTTGCAATGTAAATCATTCCCAAAAGGGCTAGTAAATGGACGCCCATATCATTATTCCCACTAATATATGATTGGTTCATGACAAAAGTTGTGGAACAAAAAGGAAAACAAAATTTCAAATATCTCATCTTCTGTTTTTAGCTTATTAAGAAATAATAGTTGTGAACTCAGGAAAATGGCCCACATAATCTTTTGTAAAAACCAAAAAGAGTCGCCACCCCATTTTTAAGGAATGGGGGAAACCTAAAAACATTCTTATTTCCAAAACACACATCACTCCATTAAAAAGAAATGCAAAGTTTTTAAAACCAAAAATATGGATTCGGGGGCTAAGTTACGATGTGAGAAGTTTCTGGGACAAGTCCATAGACACCCACATTGCCCTAAACGGTCTCTTAATTTGATTGGGCTAATTTAATGACTTATACTCATGCAAATTAACAATTATCATTACAAGACAGCATGCATATATCATCCAAACATTTATTTACAACAACTATTATTCACAATAAATAAAAGAATAAAAGAAAAGAAAAGATCCTAAGATACTTTGTATCTTAAAGCGGACTTGAACATTAAAAAAGAGTGCCTACATACCTTATACGAACATGCAAGAATCAAAATCCACGTAGTTCAACAGATAAGGGGTTATTTCCTTTTTAGAGAATTATAATAAACCCTAGATTTCCGTTTATAAGAGAAAATGAAAGTTTCCAAAAGAAAAAGAGTTTCCAAATAAGGAATAAAGAAGAATTGAAAAATGGAATTTTATAAAACAAGAAACCTAAAAATTACCATATTTCTATACAAAGGAAATAACCCAAGAAGGATAAGGAAATAAGAAAAAAAAGTATACAATACCTAAACTTATCATATGCAAATCTCCTTCAAATTATTACCAAATTAACAAATAATTACCCTACTTATGCTATGGGAACATTTCCATACTCGAATCACTCACAAACGTGCTCAAATCATTATTACATGACATTAATAAAATCTGGACAAAATACTTAAAGGCCCAAATATCCTAATAATCACACAAAAGCAGTAATCAAAAAGAAATAGTAAACCCTTGCATGCTCCTACATGAAATATGTTATCTATATGATGACTTCTAGATAAGGTGAAAAAAATAGGGTGTGACAAAGTATTTGAATATCCTCCACATCTTACTAATCTATTCTTCCCATGCCCACACATATTGTCTATTCACATAACCAAACAAATTAATTGCTTATATAAACATTATTTGGAGACAAAAAGTGGGATATGCATTAGTGGAGACAACAATTTCTTATATAATTTAAATTTTTTATTAATTAATTTTTATTGAAATGTGAGGTAATCAAAGATAACCTAGCCTTTAATTTGAATACCTTGATTATAAGGATGGTGACTAATTAGCCACAAAAAAACAAAAAACAAAAAAAAAAAAGGGAATTATAAAGATGGTGGACCATTCACACGGTAACACTCATATGAAACTCCGTTGGAGGATTATGATTTTGAATCTTTTCAGAAAGTTGAAGATGATAAATGGAAGTGAAGAAATAATTTTTCTGTTTATGTTTTTGTTTTTGTTTTTTTTGGGATCCAATACGACAAGGAAATTGGGTTTAAGATTTCTTTTTCTTTCCTTTTTTTTTTTTCCCCCCAATACTTTTCCACCACACTGCATGCTTCCCTACTTCACATGATCGCATTTCACGCATGGTTTTGAATTACATTTTCCATTTCGATCCATCTCTCATTGCACTTACTAAAGTGGTAACATGTAGTTTATATTATAAGGCTACAACTTGGGTGGGTTCAACCCAACTTGGACCATAGTTTTTTAAGATACTGTTGGGCGCGGGTTGAAAAAAATGGCGACTTGACTCTATACTCTGTAGGTTGGGTTGGGCATTGATTTGAGGTCTCAAGCACCTTAAGACAATTCAATTATTATTATTTTATATTAATTATTATAGATATATAGAAATGTAACATTAGTTATGTTTATGCACTGGGAATCAGTATAGGAGAACTAGCTAGCTAGTAATTGGCGGTCGGAGAGATTAGTACTATCCTCTGAGACACTAACCCTCTAGGAATTCTCCACGTACTAGCATATGGGACAAAACTACTTTTCAAAGAGATCCTTATTGTTAATATTGTTGGGTAGAACTCGATCAGACGCTTGAGAGAAATTTTAGATTATTAGGAATAATTTGAATAAAATATGCCAAACCTCGATCTTATTGGTTTCGGAAGTTTTAGTTTCTATGGTTACGTACAGTTATTTTCAATATGTGAGTTTATCTTTGCAAGAAGATTAAGTTTAATGCCAATATTGAACCTCCCTTAATTAGTCCCTCAAAAGAAATCCTCATATAATGTAGTGTGAAAATAAGAATGGATCACTGAACACTTATAATATGAAGTGAAAACAAAGATGGATCCTGTAATTTCACACCACATCATAAGATATTTATTTTGAGGGTGCCTCTTATATATGGGAGGTCCAATAGCATTTTCCTAGTGAAATATATAAGATACTAACTAATTAGTAGGCCGCGGATAGGATTTGCTATGGACTAATGGAGTAATGGCAGCTTATTCAACTGAGGAATCAGGCTTGCATTGGCCTTCTACGTGGTCCAAACCACTAAAGTCACATCTACATAGATACCCTCGCTGTCTCACTCCAACCCACCGGGCGAGGGCTTACTGTCCCACCAAGTTACCTTTTTAAGGGTTGTTTTGATTTCTTTCACGGTCTTGACTTGATGAATAGCAATCCACTTGAATGGGCATGATTTTGTCATCCAAAAGCGTTTGGAGAGTCCTTGCATGTCCTGTAATGATTATGGATGTTTTAGAGATATGGTGCAGAATTCATATCATGCATGTGCTTCATCATGCACGCCTTTGACAGCTACACATATTCCAAGAGTTAGTAGGGGAAGGTCCAGGGCCGGCCCTGAGGTCAGGCCACTCAGGCAGTTGCCTAAGGCCCCAAAATTTTGACAAAAAATAAGGGCCCCAACTTATTTGTTATCTTTGTAATAAGTCTAAAATAAAGAAAAAAAATTCAATAACTAGATGAGAAAAGGCCCTAATCCAGTTTAAGGGCCCCAAATAATTCCTAAATTTCTAACCCAAGTCTATGTATAATAATCCAAATGTCCAAATAATATACTCAACTCAAGCCTAAAACCAAATAATAATAATAATAATAATAATAATAATAATAATAAAATTTAAAAAAAAAAAAAAAAACATTTAACCCAAAATCAGATCAGATCTAATGCCTCTGTCAATTTGCCTCAAGCCTCCAAACTCCAACCTCCTCATCTTTTCCTCTCTTAGTGCTCTCAACCTCTCACAGCCTCCATCCTAATCAAATTAGATCAGAATTCTATAAGGGGCACTATTTGGGGGAGATTTATTTTTAGAATTAAAGGTCTTGGAAGAAGTTTTACTAGTAGATCTAAAAAGGCCAATTGAAGTACTGAATTATTTGAAAAAAATGGACAATTGTTTCCCAAATGCTTAGATTGCTTATAGAATATTGTTGATTATACCAATCACAATTGCATTTGCAAAAATAAGTTTTTCAAAGTTAAAGTTGATTAAATCTTACCTTCATTCCACTATGTCACAGGAAAGATTGACTGGATTATCTATATTATCTATCGAACATGATATGGTAAAAAAGCTTGATTATGCTAACTTAATAAGTGATTTTGCAGGTAAAAATGTAAGAAGAGTAATATTTAAGTGATACTTTGTTATAGTTGGTTCATTTCTTTTTGATATTATAGCTTTAAATTTTGTTTTGTTTTGTTTTTTTTTTCTTCTTCTTGTATATGTGATTTTTTCTAAATTATAAAAGAAGAAGATAAGATTTTATTTAGTTATAATTCTTATAAAGATTTATTTTTTTATCTTAATTTATTTAAGCAAATTTTAATACTCATATTTTGAGGCAAATTTTGTGTATTACGGAAAAAAAATTGTTGGGTTTAAATTTTGTTGTGCGTATGAATATGTATAAAAGGCCCCATTTTAAGAGTTCGCCTAAGGCCCCAAAAAACTCAGGACCACCCCTGGGAAGGTCAGATCATGCAGATCATGCATACGGTCTACTATATATAAATTATGTTATATGTTATGTTTCCATCGGGTGTTGACATAAGTAATATCAACATTATATATACATTAAAAGTTGTACCTCTTGCATTGGTCTAACGTACCTCGTAACTCATTAATGCATAAGTTGCAACTCTAATGTGGGTATTGATAGGGGTAGATCCAAAAAATTTTTTCAGTGGTTTGCACTTTTTAAATTTATTTTATTTATTTATTTTTGGGGAAATTGGCGATTAGTCTACTTTTTGGTAAAATATTGGCAATTAATCAAGTAAGAGTTTTTCTAATTCAATTAATTAAGGAGACTGAACTTATTTATCAATTAATCACGCTTTTTTAAAAAATACTAGGTTTACCCTTATTATTACTAAGGGCACTCCCCTTTTTGTTATTAAGGGCACCTTATGTAACTAGGTTATAATTTTTAAAGACTTATAACTTATAATATACATATCCATTTAAAAAAAAAAAAAAAATCATATTTTTGGAACCTACTCGTCGGCATCTTCAAAAAAAGATCCATATTGATTAGGTAATTATTAAAAAAATTAAAACCGTAAAATTTTACTACTTGACGAATTAATAAATTTTATAGTGAAGTAGTAAAATTTTAGAGTGAAATAGTAAAATTTTACTACTTTACAAAGTAAATTTTATAATGAAGTAGTAAAATTTTACTACTTTACCAAGTCTTTTACAACCAGTGGATTGGATGAGACGAGGATGAGTCTGTTGGCTCTCAGTTCATCATTAATGTTAATGCCTACTTGTTCTACACCACCCATGTCGCCTTCCACAGCCGCTTTATTGCCTAAGGGTAGAACCATGTGCTAATCAACTGAACATTTTGAAGAGAGATGACTTCACAGGTGTTGGATTTTGTAACCAATGTTGCATATGGACTCCAATAGCATCTAGGTACAAGCTGCTCCTCCCATGGAAACTAATCACCTTGCCTTCTGTTGTAGTTGAAGTGAAGAAAGTTCCGATTTCCTCACCAAATAAATATTTTACTACTTTGATCCCGTGTCGAGATCAGAGACAAAACAGAATTTAACTATTATTTGCATTTCTTTCCAGTTTTTAGATTGCAATTTTTGTTTTTTTTTTTTTTTTTGTTGGGCTAACTATATGACACAGGAGGAAAGTATATCGGTAATTGAAAAAGAAACCCACAGATTGGATGTTGTTAATATGGATTGGAGTGAGGTTAAGGTATGTCATTTGAATTCTCTCAGTTTTCAAGTTATTTGTAGTGTGAAAAGCAGTTAAAGAAATGATGATTTTCACTAATATTTTTCCGGCAAAAAACCATGTTTTCTGGTGATAATAATTCCCAAAATATCCCATCCCAACATATATTCAAATAAAAAAATAAAAAATAAAAAATAAATAAAAAAACAAAAGAAAACCTAAGGAAGAGGACGAAGGAGGAGACCTTCTCATTGGGTTAAAAAAACCCATTTTCTCATAATCTTGAACACGTTCAGCAAGGTCCCAATCTCCGACAACATGATCTTCAACCTTAGTAGGCCAACCTTTGACAGCGACATCTTCAACTAGTGGAAACAGTTTAGTGGGAGAAAGATCTCACAAGTAAGACAAATCTCACGGGTAAGCTTTGCGTGTATAGCTACATTTGAAATATGAAATTAGGATATAGAGAATAGGTTTTGTGTTTTGAAGGAATGGCACGGGTGTGAATTAGTTAGTAAATCAGGGGTTTTTTTTGTCAAAAAAAGGTAAAATGGACTAATTGAATTAGGAAAAAAGTTAGGTGACTAATTGCTAAATAAGATGTAGTTTCTTGACTAATGGCCAAATCCCCCTTTATTTTTTTGTGTTAAGAGTTAGATACGAAAGGGAGAAAGGTAGGAGCACATATCGGCATAAAAGTGATGAAAGGACATAAAACTAATAGGCATGCATGCGATGCTTTAAAATGTCCTAAACGATTTTTAAAAACGCATGTCATACTTTAAAATGCCAAAGCGACTTTTAAAAACGCAGAACCTTCTTATATACTACTTCTAACACCCTTATCCCTATCTACCCTATGTAGGACAAAGTCTTAACGAATGGAAAAATGGCAAAAAGTCACAAGACCACACATTGATATGATTGAATGGAGGTGATGACGTATGATATAAGATTGATAAACACGTCATATTTCAAAAACCTAAACGACTTTTAGCAATGTGAAACTTTATTTATATACCATCACTAACACCCTTAGCCAAGGTGGGACAATGTCCCAATCAACGGTTGCACATAAGAAACTATCCACAAATTAAACCTTAACTTCATAAAATTTATAAAAATGGTCTACATTAGTAAATTTAACCAAATTTAATCAAAATTAACCATTTTTTCTTAATGGGGGCTAAAGCACTTTAAATAAAATTACTTATCCAAAATTTTAAAAATAAAAAATAAAAAAAATTGAGTTAACTGCACATGTGCACGAATGCACTAAGGTACATCCACCCTAGGTGTTGATGTAAGTTATATCAGCACTTGCTTATCTAATCATCATCTTATATATATAAGGCTGATCTTGTGCGGGATACCCCGGAGTATCCCGTTAAATTACGGCCGTCTGTGAGCGACACGCTCGTATTCACGCACGCAAGCGTGTCGTTCACGGATGGCCATGATTTAACGGGATATCCCGCATATGATCAAAGCTATATATATATCATTTATTTTTATGAGGTTAACCTAATCTAACTTTGCGTTGAATTATCTTTCAAAATTTTATCTGTAATTCGTATTTTACGAAACTAACCGTCGAACTAGATAGCCTTACCATGAAGGTGATATACGCTAAAAATCAGTTAATCCAAAATTGATTGCTATTCAATCCAATTAAATTGACAATCACTTATTTTTTTACATTTATGAATGAAGTATCTAGTTCTTAATCTCAAATGAATTTTTTTTTTGGGTATGTATCACCAACATGATAAGACTATCTAATTCAATGGTTAGTTTTGTAAAATACGAATTAGAGGTAAAGTTTTAGAAAATGACCTAATATAAAATTACGTAAGGTGTAACCTCATAAAAAAACGAACTCTATATATAAGGATTAGATTAAAAATAATATCCCCTTAAAAATGAATGGAAATAATAAACAATAGGATACAGGAAAACTTTTATATGGCAAAAAATTGGTTCGATACATAGGAAGATTTAAACCCTCTGTAACAATATATGCCCCTAAAATAGTTTCATAACTATACCCCTAAAATAGTTGGACTTGATTGGTTCAAGGATTCTCTTTAGCTCAGTCTGCCTTCATTATTTTGGATTTAATTTTTTAAATTATTCCCTCCATTTCACTTATTTATTTATTTTTTATTATTATTATTATTATTTATATTTTAGGATATTCCAAAATATTTAATCATTATCAAAATTCGTCAAAGCAAATAATAATTTTATTAGAATAGAATTGTTATAGAATAAATTCAAACAAAAGTAAATGGAAAAATTGGAAAATTAAAGTTGAACGAGTGACATGGCAATATAATAAGGAAAATGTTACTTCATCCATACTTTATAATCCATCTTTGCGACCCACCTTATGTGTCAAAAATATAAAGGTAAAAACAATCATATAAGGGAATATAGAATTAAAAAAATTAAACTACCACAAATATATAAGTGAGAGAATGTAAGTGAAATAACATTACTCACGTAATAAATGTACTTGCTTTATGTGTGTTTAGTCAAATGTAATCAAACAAAAGTAGCATAAAAAGAGTATTATTAATTATTGTTATTATTTTTAATTATCATTATGAATCTCGGGGGTATACGACTTCACATCACATGCCCAAATTCATAAATACATGACTAGCTCCGTCTCTAAACAGTAGAAATTTTTTGGGGGTAAGTGCCAAAAAAGTGCATGCAGTAGTATAAGATCTTATTCAATGGGTGATCAGCGGTATAACACCAGAATAATATGATGATTATGATTAGCTATGGTGGTCAGAAAATCTCTAAAACTATATTATAAAACACTCATGCGTATATATATATATGTATACACATAACACACATTTTGAATAAATTAAAGAAAGTATGCACTTTGTGAAAAGAAGTTAATTGTATACTATTCTTTAGGTAAAAAGATGGTATCTTTGGGTCTGCATTTTTATAACAAAGAAAATATTAACTTTTTAGGACGCAAGAAAAAAAAAAAATATATATATATATATATATATATATATAGATACACTCACACACTAACGTCTCGAATGGGTTTATGGGTATATAGCAGGCCTCATTATATAATCGATATTATTATTATAATTATTATTATTATTGAATATGAAGCTAGCTTTACAAGTCTTTGTTTGGAAAGGCTATATGTAATACTATAAATCAGTGTTCCCTATCTTTTGAAGCTCCACTCAACTCAAGGAACTAATAGGATATATGTAGAGAGTCTTTGTCTTTACTAAGGAAGCAGACCCACAAAGTTGGCACACCATACTCCTCATATTCAATTATTTTCATTACATAAGAATAATAAAATAATTAAATGCCCACTCAAGGTATAGAATTTTGGTGTTTAGGTTTATAGGGAAACAAATTAATCATTATCCCTGCTTCCAAATCTCAACACTTTCTTTATATATATATATATATTAATTAGGAGATTCTTTAGATACTTTGTACCTGATTAATTCTTCTGAACATATGCAGTTCTCCTGTTCCACATACATCAAGTAATTACAGGACAAAGTCTATAGGATAACCTTGAGGGAGAGTAATAAAAATTGAACCCAAAACCTCTTACTTAGTAAAAGACCCTAGGATCACTAGGTCCATCACTCAAAGACTCCAAATCTCATGCAACACTTTTATATGTGACAGTGGAGGGTAAATATTTAGAATTGGGAAGACCAGCAGCAACCCCGGGGGATCCAAAAGAGAAATTCTTGAGTGGTAGATGAAAGTATTCCAAACCAAACCCCTTTTTTTCCGTATATGATTTTTTTAAAAACTAAAATTAAAATAAAGAAGTATATGTTTAAAGATAAAAAAAATAAACATATATCCAACTTAATTGACATTTCAAAGCGAAACACACATGTCAAAATGAAAGTAGAAAAAACGGTAAGTGAGAAAAGGATGATCTATAAATATTGACAATTTACCTAGCTATATTATTACTTTATTGTAATTTGCTTATTATGGTGCCTATGCCAACTGGTCTGCACTAAAATTTCATGCACTTGCTGGTCATCATATCACTACTCTTAGAAATGAAAAGCGAAAACAAGTTAAAAACACAAGCACAAGAAACTTCCTTCTGAAACTCTCTAATCAGTCCAAAAACAAAAACATAAAACAAACAGAACCCATCCCTCACTGATTCCTCTCCTGAACCTCTCCTTTTACTCTCTACACCCCAAACCCAAAAGCAAATAAATCCCCGCCTACCCCCCTCACCCCCAAAGGCCAAAACCCAAGTGCTTGCAAAAACCAAAAGCCAAAGCAGGAAAAAAAAAAACCACAAAAACATGGTAGCCCAAAAAGCACTAGTCACGGTGGTGGTGGTGGTGCTGCTGCTGCACCTTCTATGTGCCATCACCTTCACCACCACCTCTGCTACGAGGACGGCTTCAGCAAGCCACGCAACAGTCTACCCCCATTTTCAGCACTTGAACGTAAGAGAAACAATAGCCGGGACGAAAATCGTGAGGCCTCTTAAAGTATCTGAATCCGATGAACTATCGGAAAGTCACCACGACGGTGAAAGTGGGGAAAAGTGGAAGCTGAAGCTAGTTCATAGAGACAAGATATCTATCAACAAGTTCGACGATCATCACCATCGTCTCGATGAGCGAATGAAAAGGGACGTTCAAAGGGTTGATGGCCTTATACGACGCTTGGCCGGTGGCGGTGGCGGCGGAGTTAGTTACGGGGTGGAAGATTTTGGGTCGGATGTGGTTTCTGGGATGGATCAAGGCAGCGGAGAATACTTTGTGAGGATTGGTGTTGGGAGTCCTCCAAGAAGCCAATACATGGTGATCGATTCAGGCAGTGATATTGTATGGGTGCAATGCCAACCTTGTAATCAATGCTACCGCCAATCCGATCCGGTATTCGACCCGGCCGATTCAGCCACATTCGCCGGAGTCTCTTGTAGCTCCACCGTCTGCGACCGCCTTGAGAACGCCGGATGCCACGCGGGTCGGTGCCATTACGAGGTCTCCTACGGTGACGGCTCCTACACCAAGGGGACACTCGCCTTAGAAACAGTCACCTTCGGACGCACCGTGGTGAAGAACGTGGCCATCGGGTGCGGGCACAGAAACCGGGGCATGTTCGTCGGAGCTGCGGGTCTACTCGGCCTTGGAGGCGGTTCGATGTCATTTGTGGGTCAGCTTGGTGGTCAAACCGGTGGTGCATTCAGTTACTGTCTAGTGAGTCGGGGCACCGACTCATCTGGGTCGTTGGTATTTGGGCGGGGCGCAATGCCTGTGGGCGCTGCCTGGGTCCCTTTGCTTCGAAACCCACGGGCACCCAGTTTCTATTATGTCGGGCTTGCGGGTCTTGGAGTCGGAGGCATGCGGGTACCCATATCGGAAGATGTTTTCCGGCTGACGGAATTGGGCGACGGAGGGGTTGTGATGGACACTGGAACTGCGGTGACTAGGCTCCCCACGGCGGCTTACGAGGCATTTCGGGATGCGTTTCTTGGGCAAACCGCCAATTTGCCGCGGGCCACGGGAGTGTCAATCTTTGACACTTGTTATAATCTGTCTGGGTTTGTGTCGGTCCGGGTGCCAACGGTGTCGTTTTATTTCACGGGCGGGCCAATCCTGACCCTACCAGCGATGAACTTTCTGATTCCGGTAGATGAAGTGGGGACTTTCTGTTTTGCATTTGCGCCATCTCCTTCGGGGCTTTCGATCATAGGGAACATACAGCAGGAGGGGATCCAGATTTCATTTGATGGAGCCAATGGGTTTGTGGGATTTGGCCCCAACGTTTGTTGAACAAGTAAATATCTATACATGTGGTGAATTTTGCTAGTCTTAGTTATGGTATATTTGTATTAGTTTTTACTTTTTACTAGTGTTTGAGAGATTGATTTTTCCTCTTTTTTTTTTTTTTTTTTTTTTTTTTTTTTTGGGTGTATGGGAGTACCAAGTAGCTGGTATATGATAGTTAGTGTACCAATATCATGTGGCTATTATTATTAATGTATTAAATTAAGTTATGCTTTTCTCCTATTGAGGGGAGTAGTAAAGCTTGTAAAAACAATGTTGTGAGTGTGTGTGAGAGAGAGAGGGGGAGGGGGGGGAGGGCCATCTAGGGTTGAACAAAGTATAAATAAGAGTCAAATATTTTCCTTAGCAGGAAAAAAAAAAAAAACAAATGAAGAGTCAAATATTTTGAAGGGAAAGCTGGAGAAAGTCAAAAGAATCCCACAAAAGTGGATCTAGTTTGGGTAATAGAGCACCCTTTGTGTAATTTGAGAGGATCCAAGAGACCCCTTTACCCCCATGTAGTAGAAATAATTCAGTCAGTCTTTACTGATTGGCTGAACATGACCCTGAAACTACATGTATATTGCTCGTTGCCCAACAACTTTCTTCCATACATGCGGTGAGAGGAGGGGAATAGATTCCTCTCTCTCTTTCTCTCTCTCAATCTTTGTCCGTCTGTCTCTCTCTCACAAGGCTATAGTGTTAAGATCATGATGCGGGGAGCCACCACATTGGTGGACATGTGATGGCATCACTAGGGATTTTGGTCTACCTCCAGAGTAAAACTGTAACCTAAGCTGGAGTTCATTCAAACAACGACTTTTAGAAAGATATATTTGCTTTTGCCTCCTTTGAAAAGATTGATGGTAAGATTACTTTTGCATTTTTTGATGTTGTAGAGAGAGATGAGGGCCGGAGAAACATAACAACCTAGCTAGTGTGGTGTGGATTACTTTTGCACATGTTTTAGCAGGGTTTGGTTGTCATCTTAAGGATTTAATTAAATTTAATTAGTGTGAATGGAGGAGGCATTTGTTATATAGGGACCAACTACAGAAACAAATTGTTTCTTCTTCTACCTAACAATATCCCTCCATGATTAAAAAAACAGAGACAATCTAGGTTTTTCTACTCCGCCAAATCAACCCTCCTAGGGCTTTGTGTAGTGTAAACCACTTTAGATCGAGGCCCACAAAAGTTAGAATTTGTTGGGTTAAAATTGGTGAAAGGAGGGGAATCAATAAAAGCAAAGCAATGGAGTCTTTGCTCAGAAATTAGGATAATTTGGGATATACTTTTGTTTTTACTTTCGGAAATTTATGCAAACTAGCTTGCACACCCATATATTTGCCCCAGCATTGCTTTGTCAAAGCATCTTTGAAAAGTCATTATTGCTTCTAGGCCTTGTCAGTGCTTGTCTCAATGGCCTTACTTACTCTAGTTAAAGACCTCATCTGGCTTCCCACGTTTTTCAGTTGTTACGTAACAATACACTTAACATGAAGTTCGGGGAATTACCTTTGTGCTATGATTTCTTTGACTTTTTCTCCTTTGGATGGTTTAGTATGTATTCAACCTGAACTTGTTCTCAATTATTACGCCAAACTCACCCCCACATGTACCCCTCCTCTCTCCCCTTCCCCCACTAACTGCTCATTCTTTCTTTTAGGAAAGGTAGTCTCTCAAATGGTGCAAGCTAGTTGAAGTCCTTTACGGGAATGTAACAGTGTTTGGTGAAAGGTTTTAGGGTTGAGTTTATGGTTAAAAACTTCTCAAAAATCTTTATCAATACCAAGCCACTTCCACTTCAAAAGGGAAAGCGAAAAAGAAAAGAGGAAGAAGAGGAATCACAAACATCCCATTTTCATTTCGAGTGCTTTATTGAGATCCATTACATTAAATTGATTAGACCACGGGTAAAAATATTGGTGGGCACAAAATCATAAATGAATGTAGTGGCGTTTTTCTTTTCTTTTGTAAAGGAAAAGTCCGCAGCAATAACTGTTAGCATCATGACAAATTGGTCGCATGCTTGCAAAAGATATTATACATCGCTTATACCTAGCTACACCCCATTAATCTTAGACCATGTTTGTTTAGCTGGAATGTAATGGAATGTGATTTTATACTTGAAATAATTGGGAATGAAAATGGATTTGATATAGGCTATTTAAACACATTATTTGATTTCATTCTCATTCAAATTACTTGATCTAAACATGCTATTTTGAATAAATTGAAATGAGATTCCATTCCATTAACTCTATTCCAACCAAATAAACATGGCCTTAGGTTTTTGCTAATGTGTGTTTTAAGGCTAATGTTAAGTTGTATTTAATGAGATAATCATTACTTTAAAATTGATTATAAAAAAATAAAATAAAATAATTGTACAAATTGCATGGGGAAATGTATCTACATAGTTTCCTAAGTATTTTCACATTTTTTTCCTAAATAATTTGCACAATTCTTTATGCATGTACTTTCACCATTTTTCATGTAATAACTGTTTCATTAAATGCGTCTTAACATGTGCCCTTAAGGCACACGTTAAGAAAACCCTTAATCTTATTGTTAGTACTCCCTAGTGTTTCTAATTGATTGCTTCTTTTGAAAAAAAAACACGCTTTTTAAAGAAATCCTATTAAATGCTTTCATATCAATATATATGTTTTGACATTTCAATTTTGTCTTCAAGTGTACAAGACATTGAAAAAAGAGATAATATACTTTTAAGAGTATTTTAGAAAATGAAATATATAAAATAAATAATAAATAAATAATTAGACTTTTGAAATGTAACAATAATTTTGAAACATCCCAAAAAGAAAAATAAAGCCAATAATTTTAGGAACGGATGGAGTATTTTCTTTTTTTCCCTTTTTGCTACCATTCATGAACCAAATCTTTCATCATATCAAAACCAAAAAATTTCTTCCTTCACATTGTAATAAGTTGAATCAAACAAATACATATGCATAATCAAATTTGGATTGTAATTTCTATAGTTTCACTACCGACCTAATGTTAGTCCATCCAATCTTATGAGATATATAGGGCTGAAAATCTTTTGTTTAGAGAGGGAGTTCGAAACCAATTCAGGCATATATCTGTGGAAGTTTGCTAGAGTGGTCCTCATTGTAGTACTTTTTCTCTTTTACCAATAATTAGATATCATATAACACCTTGGGGTTAATTCATGTAGATGGAAGGAAGATAATTTGTCATAATTTAAAATTTCTTTTTCCAAGTCGACAAAATTAGAAGATAAAATAAAATAAATTAGAGAGAGAAAGAGAGAGAGAGTAATGCTATATGCATCAATTCTATATCTCAATTTTTATCACAATTCTTTGACAAGAGGATGGAGTCCACATTGATTTTAACGACATCATCAAAGTGTAATCGACCATTTGTGAGAGAGTTGGTTAAAAATTGAGACTTGCATAAAGTATTTTCTTCTACATTATAAAAAAGAGAAATAAAATCGGATGCTAGGGACCCTCATCTTAACCACTTCACCGATAAATTGGAAAAGTGCACGTGCTTGCTTCCAACTTTAATTATTATATAATTGTCAGCTGAATAAAATTAAAAAAAAAAAAAAAGGAACTTGTGTGCACATTGAGGATTTTTTTTTTTTAATAAGCAAGTTTCAAATGCTTTACATTGGAATTTAAACAGGCCAGGAGCTTGGCAATGGTTATAATAAATACCCTTTCTCTCTGGTGTCAATGTTTTGGTGCTAACCTACTAATATATATATTATATATACACGTAGTTGACACAAGAGGGGAAGGTATGAAAACAATTGCAAAAGTCTTCCTTAGTAGCAGAAACAAAAACCGTTTTTGGAAATGAAAACGAATTTCATTTTCTATGACTCTTTGATTTCATTTGAGGTCATTTTCAGTCGTAAATGTGCTGCCAATTTAAAAAATGTGGACAAGAATGTTTTGAATATTTTTTTAGGAACAGACCATTTTCTCATAAATTTTCAGAAAACACTCAAACAGATGTGTTTTTATTGCTTTTGTTGATTTGGAAATGGAAAATGTTTTTGTTTCGGCCACGTTTGGGCTAACCATTTTTGATGGGGTATTAAAGTTGAAGTTTGATCTGTGCCACCAAATTGAAAGGGACCAATGGGAACAATGCCCAACTCCCAAGTCCCGACCCCACTACGGCCTGCGAAGGAGAAAATATAAACTTGATTTGAGGGGACATCCATCACCAATTCACTAGTAACTACCACGTCCCTCTCAAGCCTTCTTTCCTTTCTTTTCCATTTTTCACGGCCTTAATCAAGCTTTAATTTTACCACACAAAGAAAAAACCTTTACTATGAACCTTTGACACAGCCTTTTTTGTTTGTCTATAATGATTGGTTGTAGTTGGATGTGCACAAAGAGTTGGACTCGGCTCCGAAGTCCCGACTCTTCACCCGCTCAGGTTCGCCAAGGGAGAATAGTCCATATATAGCCTCCTACAGTATCATTTTGAAGCTCTTATGAGTTATGATAGAAAACCCCATGATTAATTTGTCCCCTCCACCACCAGTGAGTCCACCAGCCCTTCAAATTAATATTACTCTAGGGATAAGGGGCTCTTAATTGGTGATCAATTGATTTGCTATTCTTTCGTTTCAAGAGTTAATGCACAAATTTCAAGAAAAAACCTATACCTACCATAGGATAGAGAACTCTTTAAAGATCCCACATTCATATATAAAAAAATGACTTGTGATTTGATCACAAGGTTAAAGTTGATGAACGTTTGTAATTTATCAATAGAGCATCAAACTTCAAAGAAAGAAGCCAAACTGAATTAGGCTACTCTTGATCTATATATATATATATATAGTCTTTTCTCTCTCTCCCATTGTTTCAAAGTATTAATAATTCAGAAGTTATTGAGGGTTTAAGGAAAAAATAAAGTCAGTGCTGTGAATTACGAAATTTGAATTCAAATAATGACCCAAAAATAAATCCAAAACAAAGACATTTACCTCATTTGGGATGTTAAATTTGAAAAACAAAAAAATTCAGGGATATACAACATTGCTCAATTCAAAAGTTTACTAAGAGTTTTTAAGACAACGAACGTCAGATATCACCATTCTTCAATTTATTCAATTACACCTATTCTAGTAAGATCGTTGGACTCCTTCAGGTGATGGTTCTTCTGCCTGGAACACTATCAGAAGTAGGAGCCACGAGGTCATTTGGCACAATCTGGTCTGGGTTTCTAAAGCAATACGGGAGCACGCTTTCATTTCTTGGCTTGCTATTTTAGACCGTATGCCCACCTTGGACAAATTTGAAGCGTGGGGCCTGACTTCCAATTCTGCTTGTGTTTTTTGTAGGCAGCATAAAGAGACTCGGGATCATCTGTTCTTTGCTTGTCCCAAAACAGCGTCTTTATGGGGTAGAATTTTAAAACTCTGCTGCATCAACCGCTCCCCTTGATTTTGGTTAAATGAGTTAAATTGGGCTATTCATGGGCCCAAAGGAAATTCATTTACCAAAAAGCTTGCTTGGGCCTCCACTATTTATAATATTTGGCATGAGAGAAACATCCGGAACCATGATTACCATTGCAGGACAGAAGAGCAGATTCTTCAAAGCATTGTCAATGATGTGAGATTCAAAGCTGCTAGTTTAGTAATATTCGGGATAATGATAGACATAGAATTTTTTGTACTAATTGGGGTATCAGCTATGGGATATTAGCTATGTAATTTTCTCTTTGTTTCCCTCGTGTGGTGTACACATTCATATAAGCCTGACTTTGGTTTGGCTTATTCGAATGTATATACTGTGAGGCTCTAGTTTAGCTTTCTTTTGGGCTTCGGCCTCTCTCTGTAGCTCTTTTTTTCTTTTATACAAATCTTACTTACCCAAAATATATATATATTCAATATATGAAATTGCTTAATTTCAAGTTATTCTGATCACAATAGATGGATGCAATTGAATGCAAAATCCTAAAAATTGAATGCTTTGTACTGATAAAAAAAAAATATATAAAAACTTAAATATTGGTTGGTAATATTTTTCTAGAATACATTGGACAATTTTTCATCTTTTGAAAGCGTTGCATGATGGCTTTACAATCAATGCCATTAAGCAAATCCTTTTCAGTATATGCAACAAAGTTCTCATCAATCCATTCATATTCTATTCGGTTGCACAATTGATTTTTCACAATCTTTGTAGCAAAAAATACCTATCATTGTTAAAAAAAATAAAGAATTATTGATAAAAATAATAATAATAATAATAATAATAAAGAATTAATTCCATTGGTAATTTCGATATAAATAGTATAGAAAAACATCTCAAACGACAAAGAAAATTGCCAAGTCTATTACAGTCAGAAATTATCTCGAGCTTGGGAGATGGCAACTGGGGTACCTTTTTGCAACTGAACACTTAATAGACTTGGGCTTCGGCACTGTACAACTAGTGGGTGGTTATTGCCACACCTCAATTTTATTTGCACCCCTCCTTATTTTAAATTTCTCAAGATTTATGAAAAATATTAAAGGTTTTCATGGAAACTGGCCGCGCAGCGCAATCAATTAGAACATATCATTTTAAATAATTTTGTAAAAGAAAGTTTTGTAATGTATTCAATTTGATGAAGTGGCACTCCAAAATTTGATGAAGTGGCACTTCTAAATTTATTTATCCTCTTACGTACACAATACACACATACGTTGTAAGTATAGTAGACATGTGCTCTTATATGTATGTTAGTGTAGAAATGGTGACCCCAAACAAAAAATTCTAATTTTGTCCTTACATTCATATATGTATTAGATGTTATCCTGACTAAATTTTGAAATGTGGCAATGAGATTGAACTATAGATGGCACATCTCCCGCTTCAGGAAAGAATTTGGGGGAGGATATGATTGCAACTCCTCCTGAAAGCATGTGAAGGGGTGGAAAGGTTATGGGAAGCAAGATTGGTTACCGCGTTAGCCCCAACCACACCACTGTCGACCTCCCTTAGCTCTTCAGTACGGTCAGTCTACCCGACCTTTTTAGCATCCGGCCACCCCTACTTCGACATCGTTAGCCTGCTTGAGCGTTAAAATATAAACGTGGATGTGAAAGCATTTAAGAAATATACCCAAAAAAAAAAAAAAAAAGAGAGAGAGAAAGAAGAAAAGAAGGTGATTTTTTAAACATGATAATCAATGTGGAACGGAATGAGTATTTATTTATTTATTTTTCTTACAAATTTACATTTGTAATTCACACAAGATACATAAATTGTTGATATTATTTTCTTTGAATTTTTTTTTTTTTAATTTTCCAAATGTCCGTCTATCACAATTACAAAGGACAATGAGAAACTAAAAGCCCGTGCTAAAATAAAATAAAATAAAAAGTACGAACAATCACGGTTATCAAACCAACCGGCAGATTGAAAAGGGGCTCACATATAACAGTTAAGATGAATATCACATAAAGTGTTATATTCAAAACCATTATCTTTATGGGCGCGATTATTTACACAAAGTTTTTTTTTTTTTTTTACACACATATTTTGTATATACATCTTTAAATTTTAAAAATTACACTTTTACTTTATACACACTTCATAATACCTAAAATAATCCTAACAATAACTCCAAAAAGTTCGATATATTTGAACTGAATATATTGTATTTGTCTAATATATTATAACTAAACAATCGCAAAAAATTTAGTTGGTACGTCCTGAACAATGTTAAAATGCTCAGTTGAAACAGTCTAAACATTTTATGTTTGTTTCGTATATCAATTTTAAACCAACCGTGATTAACAAATGAAACTCAACTTCATTTTATGGGCAAAAAAGTTCAACACATATGAGTTGAGTGTATTGTATTTGTTTAGTACATTATGACTAAACAATTGCAAAAAAATTAGTTGGTATGTCTTAAATAACTTTAAAATGTTTGGTTAAAATAATCTAAACATTTTTTGTGTATTCTGTATACTAGGCCTAAACGCAATTCTCAACAACTTTTGATAGAAAACAACATGTCTTTTTATCATTAGAAACATTTGAACTGACCATTTGTTCGTCCATTGCTATAAAAAAACAAAAAAAAAAAAAAAAAAAAAGAAGGAAAAACATAAGAAATACGAACAATAGTTGTTAGGGTTTGTAAGAGAGTAAAGATTTATGAATCGAGGAAACTGGGGTTTTTGAGTGAAAGAGTTTTTATAATTATAATTATGTGTAATGGATGTGTAAAGCAAACTTGTGTTTTTGTTTAAATCATTTTATCCTTAACAATCATTTTACTTGATGATAAAACAATAATAAAAATTTCATTAAATGGTACGTGTAAAGGAAAAAACGTAATATAAATGTTTAGACTGTTTTAATCGAAATATTCAGCACATGAGAGAACAGAAAGCTAGCAGCAGTCTACAGGCTCAGAAATCACAGCATCATAGAAATTAAGTCTCAAAAGCTCTAGGTGTTAAAAAATAAAAAAATTCAAAGAAATTTTTAAATCTGACCAAGCGCATATACGAGTTAGGGAATCTCCGTTCTTTAGTCATAGGCGTCATCAATGTGAAATGCTAAACGTCTACTTGTTTGCAGCCGCAGCATTAAAATGATAAACATCTCATTTCCATTATTAAGAATTTTACAGCTCTCAAGGGGAAACAAAATAATAGCTGTCAACTACCAAATCGACTAACAGGGCTAGCTAAAACTGTTGCAGGAGCTGCTGCTGCTGCTCCTCAAATAATGTTCACTCAGACTAAAGTGCAAATCCGATTCTTTAATCTTCAAGAAAATTAAAGAAAAATCAACAAAGAAAACTTGTCGGAGAGAATGAGCTCACATAGAACTCATAAAACAACATCAAGGCCATCTAATCTATTCTCCTACTGTCAATCCGAACCCAAATTTGTAGTCTTTCTTCCAGTGATCTATCTGCAAGACACAAATTCAGAAACGTGTTAAGGATAAAGGTTCCAGGGTTCAAATCAAGAAAGTCAAAGACATGGCTCCAGAAGGAAAATAAAATAAAAGGGATGAGGAAGAAGTAAATACACTATCGCTTCTCCAAGCCAGGGTAGCTCTTGGGAAGGAACTGCATCTTCTCCACCTCTTCTACATGTGACAAGACCATTTAATGGCCCTGGCTGGAGAGTGTATTAAACCAAGCATTCCTTTTTGGATGGACATCCTTACCAATCTGTGGACCTTTCTAGACTGTTCTGCAATAATCTCTTGGGGTTGTCCACAAACATTACTATAGATCATGCAGATGTGTCCACCTAGGGGAGCTACTAGTCCTTAGGACCTCAAAGCAGCATATTTGCCACATTCACCGTATAGGTAAAGGGAAAAAGATATATCATGATACATGATTACTATCACTTCCCCATTATACCTTCCTAATAATTTTAGTCTCCTTATTCGAGTTCCTTTTAGTGCTCTGAAATCAATTGTGCAGGATAGAAAAGAAGATTTGGACTTGTTTTGTTTCTGAGGGGAGGGGGGTTGTTGCACGATAAGGGAAAACATGAGTTGATTCTCACCTCTGCAGAAAGAATAAAATTAAGACCCATATTTAATCGCTCTTCCAGAAAAGCAGCTGTACAGCCATTGGAATCAATCTTCCCTCTTAGATGACACTGTAAGAACCACAAGAAATGGTCAAGCAGAATGATGATTTGTTTAGATTGTTCCTACTCTTAGAAAGGACAAATTAATTCCACATTAAATACTGATTAATGGCATTTGCATAAAGGACTCAAGATATCATGGCAAGATAACTTCCAATTGATTTGACAAGAGGGCACAAATTATGGCATTTTTTTAATGTCTATGTATAATATGCAAAAAAACAATGACCATATCAATTATATGTATCATACACAGCAGAAAATACAGTTTTTGTGCCCTGTGACAAAATTTGATGTGTTCAGTTTATATCACGAGAACAATTTCCAAAAAACCAATATAAATAAAGATATGAAAATATAATGCAAATGCTTGTCAACATATAATTACATCTTCTAGCTGGTACTTATCTCAAAGTAATGGTGGTAATAGTATAAACCATAGTTATTAAACCCTGACCGGACCCATGAACCGGCAAACTGGACACTTAGCTGGCCCGGTTTTACAATTGGATTGTTTCTACACTTGAACCGGCATGAACTGGAGTAAACCGGCTAAACCAGTGAAAAATTTCCTAAATTGCTACAAACCGGAACAGTTAAACCGGTCCCCTATGTGTAACCATGGAATTGTGTATTCCAAAAATTCCTAACTACTTATGTACATGGGGACTCAAACACTAAACCAAACAACAAAGGAAGCACTTAACACCACTACGCTACATCTTTGGCTTGTGTTTTATAGTGAAATATTTTCTATATAAAAGCTTTAAAGAACAAAGCACATAAATGTCAACTAAATATATTTAAAGTAATATTTATAAATAAAAAAAAAGTAATATTTAATTAATAATACTGGTTCAATTGGTGACCAAGCGATTGAATTGGTGACCCAGTGACCAAGCCTCCTCACCGAGTTGATGTCTGGTCCGGGTTTAATAACTATGGCATAAACCACCTCCATCTAGGGGCATCAGTTAAATAATGCCCTCTTGCTCCATTTAATTGCAATAAAAGCACTGTTTGCCGTATTTCTTGTTTCTTAGTGTCAAGTTTCCAAATTACAAGCTTAAGCTTATAAGTGGAGGGCTTATAAGTGGAGGGCAAGGGCGGAACTAGGAACTTTAGGTTGTCGGGGCCAACGGCTAACCTAAGAAAATGAAAGGTTTCCAACCAACTTTGTTTCTCTTGCCCCAAAAAGAGAATATGTGGTGTTGTCTTTTGGATTTCTTCCAAAATCCAAAACTCAATTCCTCTTTAGGGGAGATCTCAATGGAGGAGATAAAAGGGATTTATGGATTTCACATTTTCAAGGCAAAGAGGGCCAAACGAAGAAGAACTGAGGAAGTGTATCGGAAAAGGCGAAAAACAGATGGGTATGGCTAGCCGTATAGGGATTAGGGAAGAAATAGAAAAAATAATCAAAGAATGATAAGTGATTTGACAAAATATTCCCTCTTAAAGTCATCCTTTTCCTCTAAAGGTTGGGTTATTTTGGTAAAATTAAAGTATTAAGTTTGATTTGGTGAGGTGCATCCCACCATTTGCGGTGGCTACCTAGTACACTTGTTACACATGTTGCAAAACTATAGGTATTTTTCCAGAATTTTGCAAGGTCATCCCCCCCCCCCCCCCCCCCCGCGGGTCCCTTTATGCTCCGCGCCTGGTGGAGGGCCCAAATAGGTATATGAAGCTATGTCAAGGTTTATAATTAATTGATGTGGGATGTGGGACTTCCCAACACTCCCCCTCACATGTAGGCCTAACGACAACAACAGGCCTGTCACGTGGGCAAAAAATACAGGCTCAATAGGCCAAAAACGACATGCTTTAATACGGTAATACCATGTTAAGTTTCCAACTTAAAAACCTACGCTTATAAGTGGAGGACCCAAACAAGTATATGAAACCATGTCAAGATTTATAATTAACCAATGTGGGATGTACTATATTTCTAACACTCCCCCTCACGTGCAGACCTAACAAGATAGAAACGGGTCTGTCACATGAACAACAAAGATGGGCTCACAAATGAACGGCCCAAACAAGTATATGAAGCTATGTCAAACTCAAACGACATGCTATGATACCATGTTAAGTTTCCAACTTATAAGCCTAAGCTTATAAATGAAGGGCCCAAACAGGTATATGAAGCTATATTAAGGTTTATAATTAATCAATGTGGGATGTGGCACTTCCCAACACTCCCCCTCATGTCCAGGCCTAACAAGACAACAACATGCCTCTCATGTGGGCAACAAATAAGGGCTCAATAGGCCCAAGAACGACATGCTCTAATACCATGTTAAGTTTCCAACTTAAAAGCTTAAGCTTATAAATAGAGGGCCTAAGCAGCTATATGAAGACATGTTAAGATTTATAATTAACCAATATAGGATATGGTATATTTCGAACAATTAGCATTCAAAAGAAAAAGATATTCCACAGGATAAACTAAGCCACAAGTCTCTCAAGATTTATTTAAGTAGTTCTAAAACAACAGCACAGAAAAATATGGCAATAAGATGGCAATTATTTGCAATGCAAGTTCAATTAGTACAGCATTTAGATGACTAGACAGTCACTGGAATGCTTCTAGGTGCCATGGAGGTTTCAACCCTAGGCCATAGAGGACCCAGTCAGGTCCTGACCTAAGAAGCACAGACACAGACATGCGACACGGTTACGACACGACACGGACACTCCGACACGGCAATTTCTAAAAAACCCAAGACGCGACACGGTGGGGATACGGCAATTATTAATTTATTTATATATATATATATATATATATAATTTTATTAAAAATACCTACAGATTTATGCAATGTTTTAAAATCGTATTGGAGGCTTAGAGGTGCAATTTTTTACGCCCATTATAAGAGGCGTAAGGCTCGCTGTACAACCCACTTCCCTCTTTGTGAACTGCAGAATATCACTTTTTGAATTTTTGTAAACTGACTATGGTTAACCCTTTCCTTTCCCTTTATGAGACAGCTAGCCTTGGTTAAGCAACAAAAAAGAAGCTTTACTCTTCCTAGTCTTCCCGAAAAGGTTTTTTTTTTTGGCTTTTCGGATCAGAGACTGACGAGAGGAGAGAGTAAAAGAGAGCGAAAAATCGAAAGAGAAGCGCAGAGAGAAAGGGAGAAGAGACTCTCACGCCGCAGTCGGCAATCGGCTAGTTCTCTACCTTCGTCAATGGCGACCTATTTTCTTATTTTTATTACAGTTTTGGTTCAGTTTTCCGGCACACCGGGCACATTTACCTCCATCAAGGACAGTGTCTCTATGTAAGCTTCCTATGTATAACTCTTCCAGCCGTGTCCACAAAGTGTCGAGGAAGTGTCCCGTAGGTGTCGGATCAGTGTCCGGCAAGTGTCCGAAATCAAAATAATATATTTATTTTCTAGACACGTTTCAGCCATGTCTGACACATATCGGAGGCGTGTCGTATGCATGTCCGTGTCCGACACGTGTTGGACACAAGCCACGGCTCTTCCAAAGACGTGTCCATGCTTCCTAGGTCCTGACTAAAACAATCACCCAGCATTTAAATTGGAAGCCTACTCCACGGAGTACTAACCTGGGCATGCTCATCAGCCAGGCACTGATCTGTCCAGTAGGGGTGTCATAATGCTAGTATGTAAAGAATGTTACGCTATATGCCTATATCATATAATATGTTTCATAATAAATTATTATACTAACCACTGTAATCTTCAATCTCTAAAGAAACATATTTCTAGAAACATTAAAAGGTAATGCAGTTGCTGATCTTTGGCTAACCTGGGACTCCACTACAATGGTGGTGGACTGCTCCTAAAGAGCTTAAAGCTACTATATGCAAAGACATGAACAGCCTACCCTCTTACAGATTCCATAATTAAAGGGTTTTATTGTTTTTGGATAATTTTGATGTGAGCTGGATTGTGGCATTCCTATTAGCCACCAAGACCAAACATGCTCTTCTATTTTTTGTTTCTTTCTCTTTGTAATTATTTTTATTCTATTAATAACATTTTGAGTAGTACACACATGATTGGAAATTATCTTGGGTGCCAACATAGTTGGGATGCTAGATAATTCTTTGATGCTTCTACTCTTTACTTTATAAAAGGAAATTTTATTAGAAACATTAAAATTCTAATAGAGCAAACAGATAACACAAGGGCAGAGTAGCAAACATTTTTTTTCAAATGAGAACCGCTAGTTTGCCAACCAGATCATACAATTTCTATTGTGCAACATGTTTGTTCTGTACTGTCAAATCCAGTGACCAAAAAATAAAATATAAAAATTTCTTCTATCTCAACATTTTCCAAAAGGCAAAAATAGAAGCTACTGAATTAGATAGGTAATGGCCGATAGGACAACTTGTTCTTGACTTGGTTCTTTATTTTTACAATCTTACTTATCAAAAAAATAAAATTCAAGTGCAGTTTCAATTCCACCTTATCTCACTCTTCTAAATTTTGTTTGGTAAAACTTACATTTTAGACTAAAGCTTTAATTTTTATTAACCCTTTTAAATTAACTGCGTTCCTTATCTTTTTAATTGATAGCATCACATGTGAAAATAGTTTTGAATTCCGTACACTAAGATTCCTCTCTCATAATTCAGAGAAAGAAAAGAATGGACTAGCAGAATTACATCCCTCTACATTCATAAATGTCTAGCAGTGGAAATGATCGAACCTTAAGGTTTAAAAGACAAAGTGGTTCCAAATCACAAAACCAACAACAAACGACTTTAAAGAAAAGATAAAATTAACTTAATTCTAACTACACTAAATAAAGCAACATCTCAAGCAAGGCCCCCATCTTGAAATTGAACTAAATTTTTAGGCCTTAACGGTGGAACCATCCCACAGCAGGGCCTTTGGACCCACCCATGGAACCTAAACCCCCGAGAGACTAACGCAACAACCCACCGCCACGGACCTCCACTTAAATCTTGGGTTGTCCTAGTGGGGAATCGAACCCGTGACCGTGTGCCTAACCACACAATCAAATCACTAATTTAGCCCTTTTTCTTCTCAATAATTTCTATATAGTTACATTAAAAGAAGCCAATTTGGAGAGAATTAGCTTAACCTCAACATACATCAAGTCTAGCAAAGGAAATCTAGGCCAAGGCAGACTGAGCATCATTGAGAAACATTTATCATGAAATATATAACAAATAGAAACCCATGAAAACTAAATGGCCTTCAATTTAGTATTTAGCATAAACCCCAATACAAGGAAACACTGACCAGATGATTTTTTTTTTTTTTTTAAATAAGAAACTAAAAATTTACTAATGATAAATAAAGAAAAAGAACAATGAGGACTAGAAGTCCTACAAGAAAAAAAAAATGCAAATATAAAAAGTAAGAAGAAAACACTATAGACCACATACAACCCTCCAGTTCGAAACGATAAGAAACAAAGGGACACCAGAAAAGTTCTTGGACATCGATGCCCAAAATGAAGCTAAATGCACCACCCTATCCCATAACCAACTCCTTAACCATATCTTCAAAAATCCCCACATTTCTCTCAAGCCAAAGCACCTGAAAGACAGCTAGAACCACACACCTCCACCACACCACACCTCTCGATCCCCTCCCAAGGCCAGAGAACTCAATAACTAACATCTTAGCACAGAAAGCCGGGCACACCCAACTAACACCAACCCTTTGAAAGAATCCCTGCCACAATGATGTAGCCACATTACAATGCAAAAAGAGATGATCAATGGTCTCTACCTCCCCTCTATACAAAATACCCACTAAGGAAAGAAATGGTAATTTGCTCTCCTTCAGTGAAAAACATCATTAGTATTGATTCTCTTGTGAGCTACTAAACCATGCAAAAATCTGCACCTTTAAAGGAACCTTTGATTTCCAAATCATCTTATGGGGGTGAAGTGAATATCATTAGAATCAGCAACTAAGATATCCATAAAAGAACTGCAAGAGAAAACCCCATAAGAATGAGGAATCCATCTTATCCTATCCATAGATGAAGGCCTGAGAACCACACCCCCAAGCAATGATAACAAAGAGGAGAGCTCACTAATTTCTCCATCATTGAGATTTCTGAAAAAATTGAAGTCCCACCCAATAGGAATAGAGGTGGAAATGACTAAATCCAATATGGAAGACCCATGAGAACAAGATAACGAATACAGTGAAGTAAAACAAATAGAAAAAGTAAAATTGAAAACTATAAGTCAAACAGAAACCAATATATGCATGAAATTTTAAGAAGAAATAAGGCTCATTTCATGTTTAGTTAATATATGAATGATAATCTTTACAAACTATAATAGAATATCCATAAAAGTTAAAGTTAAAATTATTAGCCGAAATATTGATTGCCATCAATTACTGAAAGGCTCAATATTTTGACACATAGTAGGACTACATCTTAGACATTTAACACCGTGGGAAATCATTTTAATTTTAATTATAAATTCTCTAAATCTTAACAAAATGGTTAACATCTTCATCATAAATAAAAATTAAAAAAAAAACAGTAAACGTCTTCAGTATTTTAATACTATTTCCCCTCAAGTCAATAAGGTGTAACATCTATAAATCTTTAATCTCATGAAACCACTCTATAGATAAAATACTAGAGCCAAATTGATTCGGCTGTCACAATCGTAATAAAAGAGAGGTAGATTTGGCTGCCATAAGGATACAAAGTCAGGCAGGTAATGTACAAATGGGGATAAGGTTCAGTTTAACCACACACGCTAAAAATTTTTCAATTTAAAATTATGACAAGTTCATTATAATACTCACTGGCCTCACGGTCCAATGGAATTTGTGCACAACCCACTATAGGAGAGATTGAAAGATCCATGTCCCACGAGGCTCTTCCAATCAACTTGGTGGTCTTCTAACAGATATTAAGTGTTAGCATAGAACCATGAAGATGAAGCGGGAGCGGGGGTAGGTCAAGGACGGGGAAGTAGGGCATACATGAGTTTGGGTCGTGTAGGAAACGTTTGTGTAAAACACACACACACACACACACACACACACACACACACACATCCATTTATGTTGTACTACCTAAGATAATATAATGTAGTTGAAATTGTAGAGAAAATTCCACTAATTTGGTTTTTTTGTTTTAAACTCTTCAGATTATAATGGAATTCAAAACAGAAATTTGTGCAAGGAATGAGTGTTCTTTTGAGAAGAATGTAGAGAAAGAGAGAAGCATCATATGTTCCCTTCTTTTTTTTTTTTCTAGCAAACTACTAAGTGTCGAATTGGGACTACTAATCTCATTTCTTGCTAAAATTTTGTAAAATAATTACAAATTGGAAAAGAAGTAAATGGGGCCACCATATAAAAAAATTAAATAATTTAATTCGTCAAAAGATATTTTATTTTTGATGAAGGACAATCAAGAATCAATGTAGGTGGGAAAAGATGAAAGGGGGGAAACTAGGAATCAGTAACTAAGGGGTTGGAACCTAAGAAGCATGGACACAAACACGTGATACGGGTATGACATGATACGAACACGCGGACATAGCAAATCCTCAAAATTTAGGACACAACACAACAGGGATACGAGCCATACAGCATTAATAGAACACTTATTTTAATACATATAATTATAAAATGTGATGTAACATCACATAGATCATTCAAAATGCATACCTTTGTACTGTTTTTAGAAATTCTAGTTGAGTTCTTTGTAGCAAATATATGATAAATAATAATAATAATAAAAAGAAGGGAAAAAAAAAAAAAAGCAAAGTGAGATTTGTTGTGTCAGAGAAGTGTCGTGTCTGATATGTGTCCAACACGGACACGGCCTTTGGGAAAGTGTTCGTGCTTCTTAGGTTGGAACAAACGAAAGGGGGCAGCTAAGACTTCAACACCAAAGGGGTTGGAATCCACCAACAAAAAAAAAAAGGGTGGGGGAGGGGTTAAGACACCTACGCTTTGCACCTAAGTGTGGTTTGGCTTCGCACCAGACGTAAAGAAATTAAAGTTTATTTTACTTATTCCAGGATTGATTTCTTAAAGAAATTAGGAGCCCTTATATAGAGGCCCACTACATCAAATAAGAAAATAATTAACCCTAAAATCTAGGAAATTAAAATGGAAATAATCCATAAATTCCATACATAAAATTAAATAAATATGTCAAATCCTTGGTCTTCAAGCTAATAGGCCAATCTGAGCCAGTCTGTTGGACTTAGGTCCGATGTCCCCATCAAACTTTTACATAATAAGTGATTTCTAAAACTTGAGTCACGGTCCTTACCTTCTCCCCTCCCTCATGAGGTTCTATCTTAGTTAGAAGCATGATTCTCTTGAGAAAGAATCACGGTTCATACAAGACTGAAAAGCACGTAATCATGGTTCCAAAGTGAGATCGGCACCCTTAGTAGAAGGTTCTTGCTTCCAAGAGCATCTCCAGCCATATGAGCTAAATTAGGTGTGCTATTGCTATTTTTAGCACATGCTACAATACCAAATGCTATACTTCAGCACAATGTGCTCCAATGATGCAAATAAACGTAGTGTGCTATTTTTTGCCACAACTTCAACTCTTTCCACAGATTTAAGGTCTTGTAAGATAGTGAATGAGATATATCGTGGATCAAATGCAATGTTGCTTGAGTGGGATGAATGAGTTGAAAAAAAGGGTATGTTTTCTGATTTTTTTTTTTTTTAATTTTTTTATATATAAGATTTCAATATTATTTTTGAAAATATTGTATTTATTTATGGGCTGTTTGGTTACTGAGAAAATTTTGGAAGAAAAAAAGGAAGAAAAGAAGTTGCTGGTGTGTTTGGTTGTTGAGAAAGGGAGGAAAAGCTGACATGGCAGATATAGCAATAGCTCACCCTTGTGCCACCCTTGTGCCAAATATAGCACAAGGGTGAGCTATTGCTATATTTAGCACATGCATTTAGCACACCATTGGAGCATCCCAACTTGTGCTAAATGCTATAATATAGCAATAGCACACCATATAGCTCACCCTTGGAGATGCTCTAAGGATGTTAGCACTTGTATAACCTTGCCTATGGACTAGGCCAAGGGCAAGAAGGGAAAAAATATCTACAATGATGTGAAAAGATACTATATCTCGTAATCTTATTTAAAACCTAATAACCAAACACACTATGAATGTGTACAAGAGAAATTGCTAATGTGGCATACATACTGGCAGTGCAAATAATCACATTTTGACTAATATTAAAACATTTCCAATGGGATATGTCACCTGTCGAAGGATGTAATCATAACCAAAACTTGCAGTGACATCTCTTGACATGTAGTTGTACATTAAGTCTGATGCAAGAGAAACCTGCATGGATGAACACACATGTAAGAAATGTAGCTAAATGAACCCCACCCGACCAACTCCCCCCCCCCCCTCCCCCAAAAAAAAAAAATCCAATTCAAATAACTCTTACCTTCTCAGATACCTTTTGAACGTAGCTCAAAGCAACCATTCCAGTGCTTGCAATTTGCCCTGTGGCAACCTGCAAGAAAGGAGGGAAAAGGTAAATTTGATTTGATAATAGTGAGAACAGCATGAATGTAAAACAAAAAAACAAAATTGAAAATCGAAAGAAACAAAAACAAAAACCAAAAAACAAAAGAAAAAAACAAATCAAAATAAAGATTCCTTTTCTTTGTCATGGAATATCCATGCCTTTCCACAGTCAGACCCAGAACATACTTCTTCCCGGAGAGGGGGGAAAAAACAAACACTGTTTAAGAATTCCAAAAATAATCAGAAAAAGTTCTCCGTATGGATTAGAGCTCATACCAACAGATTTCATAAAATGATAAGATAAAGGTTACAAAAAACGAGGACTTTGATAAGTGATTTACAGAATTTAGGCCTACACGTGAGGAACTTAGAAGAGACATTAGAAAGCAAAAGCTTATTCATAGGGCAATCACTACTTTATTAGAGAAGAAGACCTGAGCATGATTTTAATGTGACAAGTCATTGTAAAAGGTGAAAAAGAGATTTGACTAGTGATAAATTTCCAACCTAAGAGCCTAAGCTATTAGGTAGAGGGACCAAAAAGGTATATGAAGTCATGTTAAACTCAATATTTAATTGATGTGGGATGTGATATTTTTCCAACAACAAGCAATAGATATCTTTCTTCATCAATTTTTTTTCTTTCTTTTTGATAGGATCTTTCTTCATCATTTTGAGGTATGGAAATCTTGATGTACACCCTTGGGCAGCAACATGAGAGAACAACAGCTAAATAATCTTAAATAGCAGTTTACCCAGTAATGACTAATGTAGAGAGACATGTAAAGAATTCAGATGTCTTTCAAATATGTGATTAAAAACAAAGGAATCCATAATACCATTTTATCAGTGTTGTATCGAGCAGCATAACCAATACCAGACTTTCGGTGCTGACCAGCCCAAAATACTTCACCACCCAAAGACAAATGTGGGGTCACACTCTGCACGAAAATAGGGGAACTTTGAATAGAAGACATGCAATGAAAGTACACCTTTAAAACCACCAAGAAGGCAAGAACAACAAAAGCATAAGTATAAGCCATTTGCAATGGACCAAGGATTACAAAAGTTAAATTCATGCTCTTATGGCCATGAGAGATTATGCAATTGAAAATCTACTAGACCCTTCTCAAATCTCAAAAAACTATTGCTCTATTACCTACTTCCAATCCCCATTCCCAACTGGCAATGGAAGAACACAAAAATTGAATTTATTAAAAAATTAAGTGTTAAAAATAAGTATTTTAAGGAAAAAAAAATTATTTTAAGGATTTCTCTGGGTCTTATATGGGCCCAGGATTTCCCCAAATGGTTTCTTTGTCATCAAAAAAATAAATATTTTAAGGCTCCTTGAACAAGGTGTAGAAACTTTTTTTTTTTTTTTTTTTTTTTTCCGACGAAGTGTAGAAACATTAATCTCTGGAGGATGTTACTTTATTAATGTCATGGAACTATAAGACGGAGAAAGTGGACTTTGAAAACAAGGAATTACTGATGGATAAGGTTGGACGCAGTATTTTTATAATTTGCATTTGTACTTCTCCATGTTTAGGAATTTTTGGTTTGGACCTTCGACCTTTCTCCGAGTTTATTTGGGTTGGTCCGTAGTTAGTTATGTCTGTTCATAGGACAGGCAGTTTAAGTCTGTAACTCGATCTTTCCTATAAAAAATAGTAGTGGCTATGTTTTTCTTTACATGAATCGATGAGCACATTATTCTGTCCTTCCACAAAAATTTCTATATTATCCAAAAGAAAACAATATACACAGCATGGATTAAGCAGATCATTTACCTGGATGTAATTGGCTCCAAACAAGGCACCATTCCCTAGCTGAAACTGCGTCCTGTAGTCTTTACCCTATATGGGGGTCAAAACAAGGAACAGGGTCAAATTCACAACTGAAAGGTACCAGATTGTGCTACAAAAGATTATTAGCTTACAAAAGCTTTACTGAAAATGTCCTAACTAACGCACACAGACTAAAGCTAAAAGAATACTATTTGCAGTTTTGCACATAAAAAGGAACATTTTAGTTTTTACAAGTTATTACAGAGTTTTTCCATTATTCTTTTTCATTTCTTTTTTTTTAAATATATGAAGCGAAAAGATATATTGAAGAAGAGAAGATCAAAGACGGACAAGAAGTCTGACCAAGCAAACTTACAAACTGAAGAGAAAAAGACAAAAGAAACCAAATTATACAATCCCAAAACTCTATTTAAGTAATTTTGAAAGATACAATCATTTCCAACCATTTAGCTTTCTCCCCATCCTTTTAGACACCCCATCCCACATTGCCTTCGCTTTCCACGAAGTCCCCAAAGGTAACCCAAGATAGGGCAATGGAACCTTCCCCACTTTACAGCCAATATTAGCCACCAACAAGGCAATATTCATAGCATTGCACCCCGCAGAATCAACTTACTTTTGCCTATGTTAATCTTCAAACCCAAGACCGCCTCAAAGCATAGAAAGACTCCTATTATATAACAAATTTGATTCAACTCGCCCCACAGAAGACGATAGTGTCATCAGCATAGAGTAGATGAGAGATAACCCCACCCACACCAACACCATCCACCACAAAACCTTAAACTATATTTCCGTCCACTGCTCTATGAAGGAACAGAGAGCATGCCTCCAAAACCAATATATATATATATATATATATATATATATAGAGAGAGAGAGAGAGAGAGAGAGAGAGATCTTCTTGCCTTAAACCACTAGAACAATTGAAAATTTCACAAGTGATTCCATTCACCAAAATAGAGAACAACATCAAAGATATACACAAATAAATCCACTTTAACCACTTCTCCCCAAGCCCCATTTACCACAGTCATACGCCATTTCCACATCAAACTTGCAAACAATGTCTGCGCACTTTAAAGCCTTGAGTCCACACACTCATTAGCAATAATACACACATTAGGATTTTTCCTTCCTTCAATAAAAGCATTTTGAGAGCAAGAGAACGCACCGCACCGCCGACCAAAACCCTAAAATCTTGTTACCTAAAACCTTTGCGATAATTTTGTAAGTACTCCCAACCAAGTTGACAAGCCCTAAATCTTTTACTTGCACACTCCCCATCCCCTCTTTTTTCCTTTGGAATCAAAGAAATAAAAGTAGCATTAATGCCTTTTTCAAAATGTCTACCTTCAAAGATATCGATAGTCTTCATTAGTCACCCTTCACCACCTGCCAACAACACTGAAAGAAGGCCTATGTAAACCCATCCAAACCCGAAGCATTTTCCCCATTTAAACCTTTAATTGCCAAAAGAACCTCTTCTAGGAATGGCCTTTTCAACCTACTTGAAGAGTTTTCCCCAATCATATTATAAAATACAATGCATCCAACAAAGGTCTTCAACTAAACCCCTCCTGGAACAAGTTCTTAAAGTAATCAGCAACCCCCCTCTTGACTTTTTCCTCATCGTTCACCAACCCACCATCAAATCTCACCTTATAAATGAAATTGTTTATTCCATTAGCATTGGCTATCCTGTGGAAAAACACAGAATTCCTGCCACCCTCTTTAAACTAAAGAGGTCTAGACTTCTGTCACCATAGATCTTTTCCTATTCTTTCAACTTCCTGAAATCCCCTTCAAAGTAAAAACTTCTCACTCCATCCTTAAAAGACTTCCCCACCTCTACTTCTTTTACATATTTGGCTTTGATATCTTCTAACACTCTTTACTTTTCTCACCCCCACTCTACCGAATACATCTCTATTCCAACTCTTCAACTACAATTTCAATACATTTCGGTTCTTTACAAAGACATACCAAAACTAATGGAATGATGGATGCTTAAAGTAATATAAAAAATAAAGACATTAACAAGTAAAAGGCCATTACCTTGTAATCAAAATTAACCATGCCATGTGACATATGTGGCTCATTTGTAAGCTGGGAAACAAACACCACAAAACTTGGTCAACTGGATTACACATTACAAAATATACTCTTCGCACAAAAATCAAAAGGGTAAAAAGTTGACAACAAATGAAATTAGCATATTTACCTGGGCATTAGCCTTCAAAGCAAGATTCTCAGTCAAATCACACTTAAGCCGAGCATTTAGCCTCCCATCCGTCAATATCCTCCCAAAAAGCATCAACTGTGGAACAACCATCAATGGGCCCGCAGTTGGATAAACATTCATGAACCGAGAGGCCACTATTAATAAAAGGTTTCTCAAAAATAGTAAGCAGTAGTGAATATCTTAATGACTGCCTACCTTTGGGTCTATAAAATTAGCGCCAAACTCATAGTGAGCAGTAGGGATTTTGATGGTTTCAGAAGATTGAGAAGGAATTTCTGTAGGTCCCATGAACACACTGAAAAATATTGGCAAGGCATGGTTACAAATTCAAATAACTAAAAGAAAAAACAGAACAGGAAAATGTAAATGAAATATACAGATAAGAATGTTCAAAATAGAAAACAAAAGTGAAAAAAAAAAAAAAAAACGTAAAAATAAACCAGAAGAAGAAGAAGAAGAAGAAGTGAAAGAAACCTGTGACTGAGGGAGAATTTCTGATTTAGTCCTTTGGTAAAATCAAAGCGCATCCCCTCAAAAAGTTCTGGCTTTAAAGACACTGTCCACATATTCAAGTGAGGCTCAACATTCATGTTTTAACAAAAGTGTAATCCCTCTACCCCACTTCCAACGCCCAATACTTCTCCACTAGTAAAAAACAAATCATTTTACAACTCAAAAGTATCATGCTCTAAATAAACCACTACACAAACAGATAGTTTTCTCTTTCTGGTGATAACAGGTAGTATATAATTCAATGAGTAAACCAAAAGAGTGCAAATGAAGGCACGAGATTTTGAACAAACCAGACAGATCCCACTCAAAAACTACACACACAAATACTAGAATATAACCAGAATGGCTCTATATACACAAACATTCTGTGATTAACAGATGCATTCAAAAAACAGTAGATAGATGTTTCCCTTTTCTGGCTGTTCACTCATAACTACGGACACAACTGCATTATTTTAAATGCAGCCATTCTATCATCAAGATTGTTTGCACAATTTACAAAGATACCCCATTCCAGGTTTACATCAAGATTGTTTGCACCGTTTACAAGGATACCCCATTCCAGGTTTGCATCAAAAAACACTTCAAAATCGACCACTTTTCTGCCACTTGACATCAGTGTAAAATTTCCACACAAAAAAGCCACTGGTGCATTATGGTTCAAAGTTAGGGTTTACACAAATGATGTCCACATATCTTCTATAACCTTGATTTGATATTCCACAAAGTAAATAAAACATTTTTAAAAAATAAATTAAATAAAAAAGCAGATCAAAAACCCATAAACAAAACAATGATAAAATCAAACACGGAGAAATAATATTATTACCAAAAAATAGAATAAAATCTTAGAAAGAACAATAGTGAGTTGAATTGATTAGAAGAAGTGATTTTTTTGGTGAGTGACTTAACTGAGAGCTTCACGGTGGATTTCCTCGTAAGGAATGGGGCAAGGCAGGTTCATGTAATCCACTCTCTCTTCTTCCATCTTCGCAGTATTGGTGGTAGCTGGAGCAGTAGAAGTACTACTACTAATTGGAGGAGGAGGGACGAGACCCGTCATTGTTTATTTCCTTTTGCTTTGATTTGAATCTCAGCAACAATGAAGAAGAAGAGGAGGAGCTTGAACCAGAGGATTCCTATATATATATGGGACACCTCTCGACGGGTGCGTCTGAGTAGTGGCTGCTGCTCCTTGGTAGCAACTCAGACAGAGAGAGAGATTCTTTACGCTTTGGGGCTTGGGGTTTTAGAGAGGGTTTTAATTTATTTAGGAAATAATACCTTACACAAAACCCCCTTAAATGCTTACTCCATTTCCACGTAATTCCTTATAGGGTCAAAAACACTTTTGTGCCATTAACTTTTTCAATTGTTTATATGAAATACGAAAATTATTTAATTGAATAAATGTGTTCACTAATTGTTCTAATAGATTTCAATGTAATACATTTGTGAACGTGTGTTAGTTTTTTAACGTGAGGTGCACATAAGTGCACATGTGGTGCTAATGTGGAGTGTTTTTGCTGACGTAGCAAGTTTGGTGCAAGGAGTGGGACATTTCCTTCCAAAACAGTGCGCGCGCATGGCACGTGATGGGCTTCCTTCCAAAACACAGCCAAATGGGATTTGAGGATTTCAATTATCCCAAATCAACAGTCCTACGACAGCCCTAAGTGCAAAGGGGAAGTGACGATTGCCAGGGGGAGGATTTTTTCACCGTTGATCAACCATTTAGGGTTTCGAGAATTCAATTCAAAGTAAGAATTTGGGATTTCTAAAACACGTTTATTTGAAGGAAGAGCTCTGCATTTTGTGGGGGTATTCGAAGGGGGTTTTATAGGGGAAAAAGGGCAATTTTCTTTAACCTACTCGAAAAACCATTTGTCTCTGGTAAGAAAGCATCGATGCTTTCTCTTGAAGAAAAGTTTTTTTTTTTTATTTATTTTTTTTTTTTTTACATGGAAGCTCATTTCAATCAGTGCACATTGATGCCTAACACAGATAAAAGCCATGGAAGCACGTGGACCAAGAATGTGTCATTGTCGGGTAAGAATAACAATCACGACATCGTGGACGAATAACAACCCTGGTCAACGATTCTATGGGTGTGCAAAGTTCAAGGTGAAATTGGCTCATTTTCAGCACTTCAGTTCACTGTTTCTCATTTCAATGCACATTATCTCATTTTGTCATCTTAGTGCATTTTGAAACTAATTTGTTAGTATTTGTGCAGGATAGGGTGGGTGATTGTGGCTACTTTGTGTGGTATGATCCCCCTATATGTAATCGAGCAAAGCAAATAATTCCACATTTGCTAAATAGAATTGGCAAGTACCGTGCAAAGGAGAAGACATATTGGGCATGCATGCTCCTATCTTGGTTGATAACCTTTGTTATGGTGATGTTGTATGCAAACTACAAGCCTAAGCATGTGAAGCCAAGGCCAATGTTAAGCTTACCTTGATGTTTGATAAGTGTAGGGTTGTATTATGGGGTTAGGTGGGGAGGGAGGGTTGTATTGTGGGGTTTGAAATGAAATGAATGGCTTTGTAATGAAAGTGCTTTGTAATGAAAGGGGTCTGAAATGAAATGATTGGCTTCATACCCAATCTTAATTGTTATTGAATTGTTGTATATTAATAATCATAAGTGAACTAATTAGCAACCAAAATTAGGAATGCAATGGGTGGCAAAAAAAATGTCAAGGCAAAGGCTGCCTATGCCAAGGCCAATGCCTTAACTGTGGTGTAATGGCCAAGGCTAATGCCAAGCCCATGACAGGAAATATTGCACACACAAAAAAATGCCATTAATTTCCTGCCAAGGCCATGACAGCAAAATATTGCACAAATAAAAAAAATTTAAAAAAAAAATGCTATTAATTTGATGCCAAAGCCAAGGCCAAAGCTGGTAAGGGCAATGCCATGGTTGCCAAGGCCATGACAGGAAATATTTTTGCTCTTTTCTACTTTTAAGTCGACCTAATCATCACATAAGTCGACTAAAAGGACACTGAATAACTGACTGAGCTTCTGGAACTTTAAGTCGACTAAGGCTTTAATTCAGTCAACTTAAATGGAAATTCAGTCGACTAAATCAAAGCCTCAGTCGACTTAAAGTTCCAGTAGCAACATAGGATATCAGCCCTAGCCTCTGGAAAAATAAGTCAACTGAATTATTGAATAAGTCGACTGAATCATGATTGCGTCGACTGAATGTATGAATAAGTCAACTTAATCATTATTCAATGGACTGAATATTTGAATTAGTCAACTAATTTTGCGATTTTATAAATAGAATACGCAGCTCTTCATTTCAAATCACACTCTTTTCCCGCGACATTTTAACTACTCTATCTCTCAATCCTTCCAAACCCCATCTCTCATGGCTCAAAAGTCTAAAACTCCCTCTAAACGCAAGGCAAATCGTCAAATGGGTAAAGGCTCCTCTCAAAGTCGCAATCTCAAACCTAGGGTTCCTAATCCACCATCACCACCACCTCCACCAGGGAATTCTCAAGTACCACCTGTCCCACCTATCCATGAAGTTGAAGCTGTCACGACCCAAAATAATTAAGCCGTGATCAATAGTAATAAAACAAGCTTTATATTAATAAATCCTTTGATAAAACGTGGATGACACGTGTCAAAATTTCAACCATTTTAAATTTTTTTTTTCTTTTTCAGACATGACCCATCTATAGATAGGACATACCATCATAAAACCTATTATAAAAATCCATTCATAAAAACTTCCGATCATCCATGAAAGTGGTATCATTCCATGCATTGTATTCCACATATATACAACATTAAATAATTAAAATTACAACCCTGATTGAATTTACATATACATTGGCCATTGGCCCAAATAAAAATAAATTATACATATTCTTCCCATGAAAATACATCAATAATTAACATAGGCAATTTTCAGTTAAGAGCATCCCCTTGTAAAAGCAGAACTCCGCCTGAAAATAATCTTTAAAAAACATTGAAATAGATAGGCGTGAGTCTGACGACTCAGTGAATACAATTTAATATAGCAAACTAAAGCAATGATATAAATAAACCAATTATATCATTTAAAACAAAATATACTAACTAGGTATACTACAAACCCAAAATAAGTTATAATCCATAACTTAAAACAAATAATGCATAATACTCAATGCATGTAACTCATGTCTAATTTATATTAATTCCATCAATTAGCGATCACTCCTGCAGGACTCTTTGCACGGAAACGGAGGATTTAAACCCAACCTCCAAGAAGACAACACTACACCCTCGCAACCACGCAAGGATGGAAAGTAGCCTCTTCTTCGGGAACACAAGGGTTCCTACCTGGAACCGAAAAGTACCCAGATTTGGGAGCACAACTGTCATCCTTGCTTGGGACCACAAGCAACTCAGGACCAAAGGAAAGGAAAACACCGCTAAGTCCCTTGACCGCGCTAGTAGTCTAATTCTAGTGACCCTTTTTATGTAATACTTTTATCCAGTATTCATTAAGTCTATTTAATGCATGATTATGCCCAACATGCAGTGCAATTAACCATAAAAATGATTTTTAACCTAAGTCATCTCTAAAATATGCTATATAACCCACAATCAAATAACCTCATAATTGTACCAAAATTATGATAAACAACATAAATACCCATTATGATTACAACCTTAAAATCATAATCGAAAACATCAATTAACCATGGAAATTAATCATAAAATCCATACATCTATATTTCATAGATGGTATAAAATAAGTCAAGCGCATTAATAAACATAATTTCCAATTTATGTTATCAAATACCCAAAGTTCTATTTCAAGATTTATTTCATAAATCATTTATATACATATTCTAGGCCCAAGAATACCAAATACTATGATAATATATACCATATTATCATGTCAATAGTTTAAACCTATGTAAATTGCACCTACCTCCATGAAATGTATAGAAAATGCAACCTTGATGTTATGGGTGAGTAAATCCAAGCCCTAGAATGCACATGCAAGCTCCCAATCCAAACCCTAGCTCCCAAATGACTTGGTTGATGAAGAGAATGGAGATTCCAACTTCAAATGCAACCAAACCTCACAAATTGCACAAATAAACATAAGATATGAGGATATAATGACTAAAACCCAAAAGAAATGCAAACCCTAGCCTTATATATGAGAAATTACTTCTCAAATCCGAAATGGAGGTAAATCATAAGTGAATCCAAGCTAGAAATGTCGAAATCCAAGCCCCCTATGCATGAAATCCAAGCAAAAGTGGAGAGAGAAACTCTCTCTCTCTCTCTCCTCCCGTACACCCCAAAAGCTCTCCCAAGCTCACTCTCCCTTCTCCCACTCTAAAAATGTAGAAAATGAGGGTTAAAAGTCGAGGTTGAAGGGTTTATATAGAAAAGAAGGGCAAAAGGGTCATTTTAACCCTTTATTAAAACTACCCGCTAACATTTTTAGACGGCTGAAAAATATTTTCAGCTGACTGAAAATGCCCAACATAAAACAATCTTCTCTAGATTTTTCAGTTGGCTGACATAAACTTTTAACCATCTGAAATGCAATTTTTAGATGGCTAAAATGCAACTTTCAGCAGGGTAAAACTCATGTTGTCTTATAATTCTCAGGTTATCACAGCTACAGCCCATGTACATGTACCTTGTTAAGATTTTCTACACAAATCTTGAACTCATGTGTCACAATCTCCATGGATTGCTCCCTACTTGCCAATATTCTTGGTATTCTTCGTGGCCAATTTCAAACCAGGATGACCAATGAATGGACTCGCCACACGGGCTAGACCCTATTCAAGCTCTAAACCAAATCTGTAGTCGCAATGACATTACAGAAAGGTTTAAACCCAAAGCCAATCAGTTAACCCTTAATACACGCCTCATTCATCACATCATCACAAATAATATTCTTCTTCGAGGCGGTAGTTGTGATCATGTGTCTTATTTTGATATATTTCTCATTTAGTGTATTATGAACACTATCCGTGTTGATCATTTATTTCATAATTTTTCACCATATCCTTGATTGTCAAAAGAAAAAAATTGCTAGCTTGCCTTATGGTTTTGCCTTGACCCGTGTGTTCGAGTATTTCCATGTTCCCTTAGATGAAGAAGTTGTTATAGCTATTACTCACACCAATACATTCTCAAAAATGACCCTTAAGCAAATGCATTTCAAACTCACTGCTAGGGGATAGGTATCTAAAGACGTTCCCGATATCGAATTGAATGAGGAACAGGCATCATATGATAACATTCCCCCCATTAACGGCAATGAGCAGCTAGAGAATCAGGGTAAGCATGATGCACCTGTTGAGCATGCCACTGAAGGTATGCATAATGAGCCACCTATTTTTTAGCCTCCTCATCACCAGCAGCGTATTCCTATCCCAGAGATGCTTCTACCTCCTTTTCATGGGATGAATGATCTCATGGCAGCTCTCTGAGATATTTGTAGCAACATGGACGAGGACTTTACAATACTTGGGATTCGCTTGACTGCCATTGAGCACTGACTTGAGGACGTTGAGCATGGTCTGGCCACTGTCCAAGGGGAGATGTCGACAGTGAAGATGTACAGGTCGAAGCTTTGGCGTGGTGCTGATTCACGACTTAGTCTCACTGAGCAAGACATTCACACCATCCGCACGACTCTCTCTTCGATAAAGACCTTTGCAAGGACTAGAGTTTATCTAAAACCCTAGCTATATCCTACATATCAGGCTCCTACTTATGCTTCCCAACTTCACATACACTTCGCATCCTCGTGCAGATCTCTTTTCTTCTGTCTGACCCTCTCCATTACAGCCTTCATCATTGAGGCCATCCTCCTCTCGTGATCAGTGACTTATCGCATTCCCTAGCCTTTTTGTCTGATAACAAAAAGGGGAGATTTTTTGTTATTGACATTTTACATAGATATATATGTAGCAACTTATTTGGATATTAACTTGTATGTGGCAGCCCTATGGATATTGATATTGATGTTCTTGGTTTGACATAGCCATATATGTAGATGTAGATGTAGCCATGTGGATATATGTATTCCTTTTCATTTATGGATGTACTAGTATCATTTCAGTGGATACTACGCTTAATTTTGCTTTTCCCTGCAGGTTTTCAATATATGGCCATATATGTTCCAATTACATAAGGTCTAGACTAATGTGGTTGGTCTTAATCCTATAGATATTATGAAAAATCACATTATAAATCCCTCTGTCCATTTCAGTCGACTTAAATTTCATATCAGTTTACTCAAATGGAGTTTCAGTTGACTCAAAGTTCAATCCAGTCGACTGAATTTTCCAGAGAGCAAACGACAAAGCTGAGACTGATTTCTACCCAAATAAATCGACTAAATCCTTAATTAAGTCGACTGAAAAGGCAAATCAGTTGATTGAATTAAGAAATCAATCTACTGATTTGGGCAGATCTAAGAACTTCAAGGCCAATTCCAATACAAACTTCCATTCCAACAAAGAAATACACAAGTTATACCTCACAAAGGTTAAGTAAGAAAAATATCGCATATATTATAATAAAATGAGTCAATAACATCTCACAAAGTGTTATAAAACTAGTGCATCCATAAAACAAGTTACATGCACTAACCGTATCCAAAAAATGGGTCAATATTATCCTATACAAACTTCAAAGTGTTTAATACCCATTCTATACAAAAAGGTAACCATGTTAATCTTATCCAAAAAACACCCAAACTCTATATTATCCAAAACACCAAACCAACTCCCTATCATCCCCACCCACTACATTGGGTTTATAGCCACAAAACATTAAAAGCAAGAAAAACTGATTCATGCTTGAATCCAGCATTGCCTCAAAACTGATTCATGCTTGAAGTAGCTTGAGATCCCCAAGCTTCGCCAGTCACATTTCTACTAGTGCTGCTACTTGGACCTGGAGTTGACATTATACCTCCATACTATGCTGTAGTAGCCTACATAATACACAACCAACAAAAATGTTAAACAGAAAATGGAGCATATAGTCAGAATAATTTGTTTCACAAATATAAAGTTAGGTTAAAAACAATTTTATATTAGAAATGGTTTGCCCAAGAAAAATATTCATGCTATTTATTGGGCGTTGCTATTGGTTGTTGGACATTTACTTGTCTTGTTTGGGTTTATGGACCCCCACTACCAGATAGGGCCTTATTCCTCACTTGTGATAGCCATGTCAATTCATGCATGACTAAATTTATATGAAACATTATAGATATTATTAATATTATTAAACCCTATATAAATACAAAGAGACATTCAACTTACATTCCTTGTCCCTCCTGTTGCATTCCTTGTATTTCCTGTTGCATTCTTCATCACCTGTAAAGGTTTATTAAGGCATTAGTAAACATATTTCAACTAATGTGTATACTATAAGTATTCAGTCATATGAATCCTTACAATATTTGTGAGCCTTAAACTTGACCCAACAGCACTTGATTGTGTTGATGGAGCCCCATTCCCTGATGCTGCCTTCTTCCTTACTTGTTCAATGGTATAAAAATAATAAGAAGATCATTTCATATATTAAACATGGTATTCAAGAAGATATACATAGTAAGTGCCAATTCACTTGTAATTTCCCTTTCCTTGCCACTTCCCCCTTGCATGTTGACTTATTATGTCCATATTTCTGACACATGCTGCACTTTATTTTTGCATTCTTCCTTCGTAACTTGAATGGGTTTTAAGGCTCATCCGCTTCCCTTCTCCTTAGTTTTTTGGGCCGGCCTAGCGGTCTCCTTTGTGAAGGGGGCTGCACTAGAGGGTTCCCTGTTTCATCCCAAAACTTTTGACTTCCAACAGGGTATATCATATGGCTATAGTGATGCATGTATGTCTTCACTGAGTAGCATGCATCAACATAATCTTCCACATTTTCTTTCTTATAGGCAATAGATGAGATGGCATGTTTACATGATATCCCTGTCAAATCCCACTTTCTGCAACTACAAGTGCATGCCTCCAAGTTGACAACAATTATGTCTAGCTAACACCTCACCTTAAACAGCCCTCCCCCAACCCAATGGGAAGTACACTTTCTACTTTGAGACTTCAATTTCTCAACTTTTCCTTGTATTTTTGGACAAATAGGCCCTCTATAGCCCATCATCCCTTCCCTATTTTCTATCAACTTAGTCATTAAGGGTTGCCTCACCATCTCAACCAATGTGATAATAGGCTTGTCCCTAGCCTCTAGAATGTATCCATTAAAAGTCTCACACATGTTATTGAGCAGGCAATCACTCTTACACCAATTGCTAAACCCATACCAAGTCCATGATTGAGGATTCACCGCCATCAAGAATGCATATGCACCTTTTGATATTTCCTTTATCTTATTCATTTCACTATTCCATTCAGATTCAGTACTAGATTTGGCTGCATTCCACATGGCATCCTTAAATTGCTTTTCCTTGTATCTTTTGGCCAAATTACCATATCAATGCCTAACACAAAACCTATGCTCAACAATAGGTGCAAGTGCAAGAACAAGACCCTATATGTTACAAACATAAAAACAAAATAAGAACAATGTAATTTGATGTCAATGTTAACCTATATAATTACTTAATATCAGTTGAGTCAAATGGAGTTTCAGTCCACTGAATTTTCCAAAGAGCAAACAACAAAGCTAAGACTGATTTCTACCCAAATAAGTCGACTGAATCCTTGATTAAGTCGACTGAATTGTCAAATCAATTGACTGAATTAAGAAATCAGTCAACTGATTTGGGCAAATCTAACAACTTCAAGGCCAATTCCAATACAAACTTCCATTCCAACAAAGAAATACATATGCTATACTTCACAAAGGTCAAGTAAGAAAAAAAACAAAGAAATACACATGCTAAGATAACAACACTCAACTAAACTAAAATATCGCATATATCAGAATAATGTAATTTAACGTCAATGTTAACCTATATAATATGCTTAATATTAACCTATATAAAGCAATAAGGTTAATTGAAATGGAAAATTTTTACCTTTTATTAGTCAGAAATGAAAGGCCACTTCCTCGAACTTGGTGACCCAATATCAGAAAACAACATCTCCAAGAACCACTCTCATGATTCTCTCGTCTCTTCCCCAACTATAGCAATAGCAATAGCAATAGGGAACATTTGCTCACTTGGATCCCTCCCCACTGCGGCCATGAGTTGCATCCCACAAGGACCCTTCAAATGACATGCATCTATCCCAATGTATATGTGTTTACAAGCCTCCAAACACATATACATTGTTCTAAAAACAGGTAATGCCCCTGGCATGGGTAAAGTGTTAGTGAGCACTTGCACAATACTGCTTGGGTTTGTCTTCAATAGCACCGCACTATAATCCCACACCCTAATAAATTGCTTCTAATGGGAACCATCAAACAACTCTATAGCTTTCTTGCGTGCTCTATATGCTTAGCTTTTCGAAATGTAAAGTGCAAAATCATTCTGCACAGCTTGCATGATATCAACCAACTTCCAATTAGGATTTTCCCTCACCTTATCGATGTAGTTTATAGCCAACAAACTTGAATTCATCTGTCTACTCCTGAATGCCCGAGTGCATGAATGTGTCGGTACAAATCTTTTAATTTGGAAACTCTTCTCAAGTTGCATGAATGAAGAAATAACCTTCCACTCACAGCCATCAACACATTTTGCTACCACTCTCTCAGTGCTATTCTTTGTGAACTTGATATCATACCCTACTCCTATTGTATATCCCTTAACTGCATCCTTAAACTATTTTGCATGCCTAAACATTATACCTAACTCAAATTTAGTATCTTTGATGTCACTAGATTTCTTATACTCTGGGTATTATGCAGTAGTTGTATCATCACCACAATCAGAATCTGAAGAGGGAGGAGGACTATGCAAACCTCAATCTTCTTCGTCATTATCGCCTTCACCAACTTCATTACTATAGTCAAAATGTAGTGTTTGCTTAAATATAATTCCCTCGATGATGTCTTCTTCACTTTTTGTGTCACCCCCAATTTGCTTGTCACCTTGATCATCCATAGCCTCCCCATCAAAAGCCACTTCCTCCACATCAAAGGCCACTTCCTCCACATCAGTGAAACACCCACCATCACCACTTCCATTAACTTCATCAAAGTCAATGCCAACCTCAAACATACTTCCCTCATTGTCACTATCATTCTCTCTATCCTCTTCATAGTTATCATCAATGGTGTCTACTACACCATTATCTGCAGCCACATTATTGTCTACATCGACACCGATATCTTCATCCTCTACTACACCCTTCTCCTTGTTTGTACCCAATTCATCTTGCACATTGTCCTCAGTATGATGTGGTAAAGGAGGAGGTACCACTATTGCATCATCAATTACGTGCTCAACATAAACATGTAGTGTATAGTCCATCAGACCTAACTGGCCTACTATATCCAGAATAACCCTGTTAGTCTATAACCTATTCAATGCATCTTTAAACAATGTCCTAGGTTTCTTATACCACAGCATCTTATATTTGGCATAACCCAAATCCCCCTCCAGAACCTTTGCAAATTGAATTACACTCATCATCTCAATAGCAACGTCTTCGATCATATGTATGCTACCACCCTCATATCTTAACTATGGACGGTTTTCAAATCGGCTTTCATAGTGGATTAATACATAGATGGCATCAAGAACCATACCTACACATCAAAAATAAAAATTGAAACCCTTATACCTACACAGCAAAAATAAAAATTGAAACCCTTATACAGCAATAAAAAACCCTGAAACCCTACCAAAAAAAAATTGCATGCATGCATATAATGGGGTTTCACTACAAACAAGACATAGATGGTTAGAGAGAGAAAGATAAACAAAGTGGGGTCCAAATCACACATAGTCAAATATAAAAAGTTAGTGGGAAGGGACCAGAGTGTGAAGAAACGTGTCTCCCAAACGTCCCTTTCTAGAAAACTATTGCATTTCATATAAATTGTATAGTAAACACTAAAATAATTGCATGAATAACGCATTACAGCAAATAAATCCAACAAAATCATGTGTAAAGATGAAAATAATTCAAAAACCCTAATTTGCAACAGAGTTAAAACCTTTAGAAATCCCAAATCCTTACCTTGAATTGAATCCTCGAAGCCCTAAATGGCTGATCAACAGTGAAGAAATCCTCCTCTTGGCAATCGTCACTTCCCCTTTTGCATTTAGGGCTATCGTAGGGCTGTTGATTTGGGATAATTGAAATCCCCAAATCCCATTTGGATGCCTTTTGGAAGGAAGCCGATCACGTGCCGTGCACGTGCACTATCTTGGAGGGAAATGTCCTACTCCTCACACCAAACTTGCCACGTCAGCAAAAACACTCCACATCAACGCCACATGTGCACCTCATGTGCGCTCACATTAAAAAACTAACGGACGTCCACAAATGGACCACATTGAAATCCATTAGAATAGTTAGTGAACATTTTTGTTCAATTGAATAATTTTTGGACTTCATAGAAACAATTGAAAAAGTTAGTGGCACAAAAGTGTTTTTAACCCTTCTTTATAATAATAAAAAAATTGGTTGCAACATCTTGAATCACATTAGTTATTTGGATGAAAAGTGTTATTTCTATAAACTAATGTACTTGAGCAATACACAGGACAAAATTTAATATAAAAAAAGTAAGGGAATATTAGCAATTACCCCTATAAGAAGATTGTGTTTAGCAATAACTCCACCAAAAGATTTTTTAACTCCTTAGCCCTATAATTTAGTATATCAATTAGTTATAAGAAAATATTTTTAAAAAAATTCCCATATTAACCTTATATACCCCCAAACTTAACGTTCTCACGTTCTCCCTTTCTTTCATTCTTCCTCTCTCCACATTCTCTCCCTCTTTCCCATGGTTCCCACCGGCAATCAAGCTCCGACCATCAAAAGTGATGACTATTCGACTTTTGGCAACTTCCATCGAGAAATAGCCATGGTTCACTTTTCTTTTTCTTTCTCTTTTTTTTTTCCCCTTCTTCATTATGTTGTCGCTAAATCTGGTATCGTAGTCGAAGGTGAACCACAAACTGCACATTAGCAGAACTGGCGACGACACCATCCAGCCACAGCAGCGAACTATGACTTGCACACTAGCAGCGAACCAGATCACTTTTGTTCTCTTCTCTCTCTCTCTCTCTCTATTTTTTTTTTCCCTTCACCCATGGGTATCTTCTTCATCTTCTTATTCTTTCCTTTCATTTTCTTTTCTTTTTTCAATTTTTTCCACCAGATCTATTTACCATGGGTGAAAATCAGCCATGGTTTTCTTCTCCCTTTCTTCTTTGCTTTCTTCTTTGTTTTTGTTTTTGTTTTTTTTTTTTATCCCACCAAATCTATTTTGTGTTATGATGATAACTGTTTGGGGGGACTACTGCTTGTATTTGTGTTCTCACAATCGTAAATAGTATTTTTTATAGCACAAAATAGTAAACTGTTATTGTTTTCTATATAAATTTTTCATAGCATAAAATTATAAGTTGGTATTGTTTTCTATATAAATTTTCCATAGCACAAAATTGTAAAATGTGACTAGTGCTTGTATTTGGTTGACCCAATTGTAAGAAGTATTTTTAATAGTATAAAATAGTGTATTGTTACTACTTTTTGTAGAAATTTTTTATAGCACAAAATAGTAAACTATTACTACCTTCCGTAGAAATTTTTTATACCACAAAATAGTAAACTGTTACTACTTTCTACACGAATTTTTTATAGCACAAAATAGTAAAATGTGACTGTTTACTATATAAATTTTGTAACTTCTTATATATAAACAACATTTTATATATATTATGTTTTTTCCCTTCGATCCAAACAACAATGAGTTTCAAGGAAGAAGAAGGATGGTAATCAACTGTGCTTTAACTGGTGGGTCTCAATAGGTTAAGGCTTCTTTTGCTGTTGAAACGATGAAGTGGCAGCCATAGTGAGTGCTTCAACAAAAAAGAGGAAGAAATATGCAACAGCAACCCTAGTGAGTGCATTAATGGAGGAGAAGGAAGACGTAGCTGTCACACCTCATTTTTGTCACTCTAACTAGAGGCTATTATTTCATATAAGTTTTTGTCTAATTTTTAAGTCTAGTCTCTTGCATTAAGTTTTTATGATACTTAAGATCATGTGTATGAATTTTGGATTGATTTGGAGGTGGTTTCAATAGTTAACAAGAGATTTTGTGACATTAAGGGCATTTTCGTCTTTTAGGTCATATTTTTTCCGTTTGATATTGAAATGGCCTCCAAATTGTTTCTTTGAGTTCATAGTAGTGTATTAAGTCTATTTATGGGTTTAATTTGATATACGGTTTAGAAGTAATTTGGCTCATGATGGTTCAAGATGGCCATAAAACCATCTCTTGGTTCTCTCAAGTTGGCTTATGATTTTTCATCCAATTCACCCTTATTAAATTTTAATTGGGCTTAATTTTGTTCCTAAATATGTTTTATGAGGTTGAATTTTAGTTTGGAAAGCATTTGGTTCAACCCTGTGCTTCACCCTAGCTTTGCAAAGGTTAGGCACAGTGGAACCACCTTCATAAAACTTAACCATGCACCCATGGTTAAGCGTTTTTGTCTTAAAATGCCTAAAAACATATTTCCTTTCAAAACACGATCGTTTTAGCTTTTATTTCATCAAAATTAGACTTAAATTGGCCCTTGAAATGATTTTAGAAGGCGAAGGAGTGCGAAAAAGGCAATAGCAAGAGAAGCCCTCAAGTAACCATCCAAGCCTGGATGGTTAACCGTCTGGCTTTGGACAGTTACCTGGGGTGCTCCATCAATTTTTAGGGTTTCTCGCTTTTTTTCCTATTTTTAACCCTTTTTTCTGCATTTACTAGTCTTTTCTTCTAATATTTAGGTAACTCTGAGTTACTTGAGCCCTAAGAGAGTCTCTAATAGCCATCGGTTTATTAGATCATTGTTTAATGAATTAATCTTAACCATCGGTTTATTAGATCAATCCTCTATAAATAGAACACTATATTCAGTATATAGGAAGGCTTTTTGAGCACTTAAAACCTAGAGAGAGAGAGAAAGCCACGAATTTAGAAGTTAAAGAGCAATAAGAAGAGGTTCTATAACCCTAACAAAGCAAGAGCAGAGGCTCACTAAAGCCAAGGAAGAGATTGCAATAGGTAAGTCATCAAACTTTAGAGATTAGGGTTTGTGTTGTCTTCTTAACATGATGAGTTATGGTTATTGTGGTAGTTTTTTATGTTGATTATATATAATGTCTTGGTGTTATTCTATGTATGATTTTTTTACTATTCATGAGTAGATATGTTTGATAATCCTAGTTATTTAAGGTTTTGAAAGCATTTTCATTTTTATCATATCAAGTCGTGTGTCATATATAGCATATTAGAAGTGGTTATTTGTGATTTTCATAATAATGGTTAGTTTATATGTATGATTTGGAGTAGAACCATATTAGGGTTTATTATTTCCTCTTAATTATTGCTTTTGCATGATTATTAGGATAATTTTGAGTCTTTTAGTATTCTGTTTAGATTTGATTTATATCTTGTGATGATGATTTGGGCATGTTTGTGGTTGATTTGAGTATGGTAATTATCCTATAGCATAAGTAGGTGATTATTTGTTAATTTGGCAATGATTTGGAGGAGGTTTTGCATATAGTATGTTTAGGTATGGTGTATTTCTTTTAGTTTGTTTCCTTCTCCCTCTTGGGTTATTTTCTTCATAGAAAAATATGGTAATTCTTAAGGTTTCTTTTTTATAAATTTTCTATTTTTTTTAAAGTTCCGTTTTTCATTAAAATTCCTATTCTTCTTTATTCCTCTTTTGGAAATTCTTTACTTTTGGAAACTTTATTTTTCATAAATAAATGGAAATTTAGGGTTTATGGTAGTTCTTTGTAAAGGAAATAACCCCTTCTCTTTCGAACTACGTGAACTTTGATCTTTGGATATTCTTATGTAAAATACGTAGATGCTCATTTGATATTCAAGTGCGCCCCAAGATACTAAGTATCCTAAAATTTTCTTTTCCTTTATTCTTTTATTTATTTCTTGTAAATGGTAGTGGATGTAAATAGATACTTAAATGATATATATGATGTCTTGAAGTGATAATTGTTGATTTATGTGTGAATAAGATATTAAATTAACCCAATTGAATTAAGAGACCAACTCAAGCGATGTGAGTGTTTATGGACTTGTCCCAGAACCTTCCCACATCATAACTAAGCCCCTAAATCCAATTTTTGATTCAAAGACTTTTGCCTTTCCTTTCAAAAATGGAGTCATGTGATTTTTTGGAAATAAAAGTGTTTTCCTCGTTCCTTAAAAATGACGTGACAACTCCTTGTTTTTTCATATGATTTTGTGTGGGCCAATTTCCTGGGTGAAATTGGAGAGTTTTGGAGAGTAACCTAATGGTTGGTTTTACAAAATATGGGTCGCATATACAATTTTGGACAATAACCTAACGCAAAACTAGATTAGGTTAACCTCATAAGAAACGGACTCGTGTGTATATATATTAAATTGTGATTGGTAAGAAAAAGAATGGTAATTGGAAAGAAGAAAATGCCGTGGCGTTGTGCATGAGATTCACAGTTATTCACAGCAAAGTCTATAGAACCTGCCCTGGCTTTGATCCTACACATTATGATGATGGTCATTAAAGAACTACGTAAACTAAATGATTGGTATACAAATAAAATTAAATAGAATATTTACAGGCGAATTCGACTCTCTCCGCACTTGATGGGAACAAAAATGCCTCTGTGGGCCCCAAAACTTATATAAATTACCATCGGAATACACAAACACCAATCAGTCCTCGTTCAGCCACAGCATTTGCAGGCACTGCAAAGGCAGGCACAGGTTTCTTCCTGTCTTCTTAGTTGTTCAGGATTCGTGTTTGAGTCTTCCCAACTTTCTTTCTATACAAACAGAAAGTGAGTAGATATACCTAAGGCTAGGAGAACCCAAAGTGCAGATAACTGAGAGACTGCTTTACACCATAAATAGATATCTGAGATCTTCAACAGTTAGGCGAGTTGCTGAGCCCCCACTTTGATCTTCACCAAAAGCAGATGCAACCATCTTCCTCTTTTCTTCCTGCATATCATGGTCAACAAGATACAATATTACAATCAGAGGATAAATATTTACATCTGAGAAACCAAGAAAGTGCACAAGCGAGTGGGGGTATTAGGTATAGGTGGGTGGGTGGGTGGGTGGGCGTTTGTATTCTATCTTCTGATCCCCAACCAATACTGGAAACTCTAACCTCGACAGTCCACTTCCATACCCAACCACCAAAGCTAGAAAGGTGAGGCACACAATGCATTTGTGTGACTGTCCAAGCACGCTTTATGGAAAGTACCTTTCATCCATGCAGTATCTAACATTCCAAAAATAATAATAATAATAATAATAATAAACCCAGGATATTTCTTTCACTTCCAAATGAACATGCATTGCAGTGTTTTGAATTTTATTTTATTTTTTCAGATTTTGAACAATTCTCGAATGAAATTATTCTAATAAATAATATTTCTTTTCAAAAAATATACTCTTATCAAACATCTAGGATGTAGCCATTCTAATAACATTTTCCTTGTGAAAACTATAAAGAAAAAAAAAAAATACCCATTTCTTCTCGAAGAATCACTTTCAACTAGTAAAGTCAATCTTTTTTATTGAGTGCAAACTTTATACATAATCTCATGCATAAACAATGCCTTCTCTCATTTTTCTTGCTGAATTTACAGAAATATTATACTGCAAATCAGAATCAATGATAATGTTTGACTGAAATAAAATAAAAATAATTATAGTCATTAAACTTCCTAACCAGACATAAAATGGGTTAATTTTTGCCCCTTTTATTCAAACCATACATATTCCAGCACGGACCATGTATCAATTAATATATTCTAAATTGGGCAAGGCTGCCACAATGGGCTCCTCATTGGTGAATTGATGAGCTCTCTCCCTCAATTTCAAGAGTAAATGTAGAAATTTCAAGACAAGCTAGTCAAAGTTTGATGCTCTATTTCATAGATAAAATTTCATCATCAAATTTGACTGGCTCGTGATCAAATCATAAGTCATTTTTTGATGAATTTTTGTACGTGAGACCTTTGAAGAGTCCTTTATCCAATGGTATAGGCCTTGTCTTAATATTTGTACATTAACTCTTGAAATTCAGGGAGAGCCCATCAATTCACCAATGAGGAGACCCTCATGGCAGCCTTACACTTCTAAATTATGTCAATGTCAGTAATGCACATGCCCAATATCAAAGAATCCACAACATAAATGATGTTTTACATCTAGATTTCTATAAATGTGGAGCATTGCTCACTAAATTGTATAATATGTGGTAGCATACAATAAATGTGGATATTTAAATGATAAAATTACAAATATACCCCTAAATCAGAACAATTTAATTGATGCAGAAAAAACAACCAAACGAAAGTTCTAACAATCTGCAGCTTGAAGTGGTTATAATTTATGCAATACCTCACTCTATACAGCAAGGCAACAAGAAAACAGCTATGACAAATCCGATAATTGACGCAGAAAAAACAACCAGCAATAAATAAAGAATTATACCTGGAGAGCTAAAATCCGATCTTCCACTGTATCTTTGATAGTGATCCGCGATACAGTAACAGGACGAGTCTGTCCAATTCTATGTGCTCGGTCAACAGCCTGATCTTCAGTAGTTGGATTCCACCAAAGATCCAAAAGGATAACATGACAAGCAGCAACCATATTTAAACCAAGGTTTCCGGCTTTTAACGACATCAGCATAACGGTTACCTGCAATATATTTCATTCATTTCATATTGGAAGTGCAATTCAGAAAAACGAGTAAGCAACAAAAGAAAAGCTAGATTATGCACATTGTCATCAGTTTGTGATACCATAGTACTAGATCAAAGTACATCCAGCACAGTGGTATCACAGTAATCTCCTGGGTGGTAGGTACCGAATGGAGTTCCATTCCCAAGAACTACAGTGTATGGGATTCTGATAGGCTTCTTAATAATACCCGGCTAGCCTATTAATAATAAGTCATTGTCTGCTCAAGGAACCTGGGCATGCTTTATGACATAAAAATCGAGGAGGTCGAGGATATTATTCTATGGACAAGAAATGCAGATGGAATATTTTCAGTCAAATCCCTCTATTGATCTTTGACTGATTTTGGGAAATCCTTTCCGGCAGCAGAGATTTGGCTACCATCTATTCCCCCCACGGTGGCCTTCTTTTTCTGTATGGCTACATGGAATAAATGCCTCACTTTAGATGTACTTCAGTCGAGAAGATTTGTGCTACCTAATTGGTGAGTGATGTGCAAGGCGGGGCTTTAATCTATTGATCATCTCCTCATCCATTGTGAGATAGCAGCAGAATTATGGGCTCACTGCCTTGGCATTTTTGGGATACACTGGGTGTTGCCTTCTGCTGTTCATCATGTGTTGGAATCTAGGAGATGTAGGAGTAAAAACAAGCAAGGACTGGCAGGATGGAAGATGGTCCCACATGCTATCTTTTGGACCATTTGGCAGGAAAAAAACAAGAGAACTCTTGAGGACCAGGAGTCTACATTGAAGCACCTAAAGAACACCGGTGTCGGGTAGATTTTTTGTTGGAGTAGTTCAGAGTTTTTAGATAATCGAACGAACCCCCAAACCTTCTTAGAGTATGCCTTTCTGGTGCATTTGGATTAGGGATTTGTAAGTGGGATTTGGACTAAGATGGGATTTCAAACTCATCCGCATTGACTGCTACTACCATAATTTGGCATTAAAATCCCAACTTAGCCCAAATCCCTCCTGCAAATCCCTCATCCCGCATCCCAACTTGGCTGGTCTCGGTATACCTTTAGTATACTTTTGTACATGGGTTTCGGCCCTCTTTTAAGAATAATATTTCTTTACCTCCATCAAAAAAACTAAACTAGACTAAACTAAACTAAAACAAAAAACAAAAATCCTGGGGATACTTTCAGACTTTCATGAGGTAGGGGTCAAACCTCGGGATCAGTATTGAAATCTTTCACGGCCCTATCTCTTGATGCCAGAGTCATTGACCCATCAAGCCTCCTATATTGCATACAAGACTGGTTCAACGAAATCTCAACTAAGTCCAACATGCTAGTCCACTGGGAGAAAACGATTAGCTTTGGTTGGTCCCTCAGTTTGTGAGTCTGAATATACCGTAGTGTACTTTGAAGCACTAACACCTGAATAACAATTCTCTGAATATGTCTTTCCTGAAGATGATGAATTTCCATTGCATGACATGAGACCATTTACTTCTGAGCTTGGATTCTTCACCATACAATGCGTCTGCAGAATCTCAAGTGCAGCTCTGATTTTAGCCGAACTATACTCATTTTGCAGAACAATTGAATTCTCAGTGAAGTGAGAAGAATTCGATGGACTACTATCAAGATCATCAGACATACTACTTCTTAGAGTAGCTTTGGAAAATACAACATCAGCACCAAGTTGTTCTTTGCATCCAGGTGCAGGGCATGTATTGTCATCACCCGTCAAATATTCTGATACGCACTGATAGCAAAAAACATGGCCGCACATAGTAACAACAGCATCCTCGGGTGGATCCTGTAAAAGCATCAAAAACTTCAATAATTAGTTGGGACTGTCCTATGATAGCAGACCGATCCTTTTCGCCAGCCAGATACCTTCTTTTTTTTTTTCTTTTTTTTTGTGGGTAAGTAGCCAGATACTGTTAGGTTTCCAACAGAACCATTTGCAAGAGAATAAGATAGAAATGCTTCTTTACCAAACCCCCAAAGATGACCAAGATTATAAAGACTTCCTAAGTAGAGGGGAGACTTTTAATAAGGGACCATGTCTGATACCCCTCCAGAAAGACCCAAAACATTACTCGTGCATACTGGATGTATAAAAAAAAATCTTAAAATAATTTTTTTGACCAAACATACGGCCAACATAATTCAAACACACATTGGACAAGTCGGGAGATGGCTTTTCTCTTTCTTTTTTTTTTCAAATGTAAAAAATAATATTATTGTAAAAATATATATATACAAATTACGAAAAGCATAGGATGATTTACTTGCATTTAATATATATATATATATATATATATATATAAACTTAAAATCGACATGCATTATAGTATATAGGGAAATGATCACCTACGGGACATCCCGTACAGATTGGATCGTGCAGATCCATGCAATGAAGAGGAAAACACTCTCTAAACTGAACATGACAATTTTTTAATAAATGTATCCAAAGGTATAAACAGAAGCATTTAGGAAAACCTTTTCATATAATAGCCATCTGGCAACTACTAAAATGACTTTCCCCTACCAAAGAATATTTAGCAGCAGTAAAATAAATTACCCCTTTTTTCTTTTAAACAAGTTTATATTGAACAACTTTCATGAATGAAATCAAACAGATACCTAACAAAGTGAACACCACAAAAATACATAAAATTAAAAGGAATATTTATCCCACTGATCGAGTAAACATTATACTGCAAACCCATAGCAGGTAGTTTTTCAAGTTTTCAAACACCTTTGTACTATCACAACAGGAAAACCAATCACTATCATGCTTTCAAACTACTATCTAGCAGAAGCAAGGTTCTGAGGGACTAGCCTAACAGGTATTGGAAGCTGGGAACCAGCTTAACTTTCTATGACTTTTTCAAAACTAGGATTCATATTTTTTCAACCATTCATACCGAAAAAATTCTATACATTCCAAGAACATATCATGAGGCAATACTATTTTCTAGCCTCAACTTCATGGTTGCATGCTCTTTTGACAAGACATCCCATACTACTTATTTTTGACAGAAAACTTGAGAACTGTAACTCCAGGTCACCACATAACACGAATAGAAAGAAGTACAAGGTTAAAGAAAAACTCACACTGCACACAGGACAGATGGCCAATGAAGTTTCTAAGAGATTTAATAAATTGATCAGCATATCCGGGGGGAGTCTCTTTGCCATCTCCAAAGAAACTTTTCCAACAGAGTCAGAATTGAATCCCTTGACAAGAAGTGGGTGATCACAAGCCTGGCGAAGGCGCAAAAGCATCAATAGGATATTTGCATAGTTCTGATTCACTGTCCCAGCAGCAGCATATGCCTGCAAGATAAAAATTTCAGGATAATCAAATAAAGATGGATTCAATCTTCAAAAGATCATAAAACAATCAACGCTAAAAGCAGAAGAGTTTAGGTTTGTAGCATGGTAGCTAGACTACCATTCAATGACCCCAAGTCCAATGCCATCCATTAAAACAGAATTAAAGTGTCAATCCAGACCTTGATATGGTTTTCAACATCAATAACAAATCATAACTATAAAGCACAGTTTTATTTCACTTTTGCATGTTCATCTATTGAGTAGTAATGAAATATTTTTTAAAGAAACCCCTACAAAGCACAGTTTTGTTTCAAGTTTGCATGTTCATCTATTGAGTGCCCGTATATAACGGAGCATAAAAAAGTTAAAGAGAGAGGGAGGAAACTAGAGGGATAAAGTGACACTAAGAGAGAGTAGAGTAGTGGTCTAGTGGCACTTGGCCTATTCCCAAGTGGTTTGGTGGGTGGTAGGTCTTAGGGTTGAAGCCCGTAATGGTCAGCGCTTGGGATTATTGCCACGCCAACGGCTAGGTGTCCACTAGTGCCTTAGGTGTGGCTGGATCACGCTATGGCTCAACTGGCTTGAGGGAGAGCCTGCGGTCCCCTGCTTTGCAGCCCGTCCAGGTCCTTCCTCTCATTGGTTCCCAGAGGGTAGGATGCTACTACGGTCATGCCCAACTAGGGAAACAACTCTGGTCGCCCCCTCCTACCCTTTTTTACTCAGCAAAAACAAAACAAAAAAAGTTATGTGTGTGTGTGTGTGTACATAAATATATATATATATATATATATATATATATATAGAGAGAGAGAGAGAGAGAGAGAATGTTCATAGGGAAAGATACAACAGAGAGAGAATAAAAGAACTTTAGAGATCAAATAAAAAATCTAGATTCTAGAGTGAGAAAAAGAGAATGAAAGATATTTAGTGAAGAAAAAAAAGAATAGAAAGTATTGATGGGAGTTCAAAATAGGTGGCCGCGGTCATTACCACCATCGTTGCAGCCTTGCACGTGATGGGAGAAAATATAAAGGGTGATTGGTTCTGAACAGTTATGTGAAAGATTGAAATCCATATTTGATGGAAAAATTCAAATTTCACATTACCAATATGGGCTGCCATTGATGGTGATGTGGATCTTCTATGCTCTAGGGGAATGTTAAAGGGGATGAACTAAGCTTTCCAGCAGCTGATGTCAGTGATCTTTCGTTTCCAGCAAGTATTTCTTGTCTTAGGATGTCATTAGAAGCTTCTAGAAGTAGTTATATGTTAGTTGCAGGTACTTAGAGGGCATTATTGTCATTTTACAGCTTTTATGCTTTATAAATATTAAATAGGATTGTTTTGGTCAGTTAGAGATTAGAGATCAGTTAGAGAATATTCCAGATTTGTTACAATTTATTAGAGAGCTCTTGCCCTTTTCTCTCTTGAATCAAAGTATCTTCAGATTTTTCCTCCACTTTCTATGCAGTTTTATCTCATTTTCAAGCATTTTCCTGTTGGAATGCTTGATCTGCTGGTGTGAAAACATCATTTGGTATCAGAGAATGTTTGTAGGTTCCTGTAGTGTACAATTGCTGAATTTCTCCTTTTCCTCTGTCGTGACTTCAGATTTTGTTGAGCAAATTTGATCGACTTGCCTAGGGTTTTTGACATTTTTCCAAGATAATTGAAGCTTCCTTCAGGTTCGCAAATCATGTTGTGGAGGTTCAATCAGGATTGCAGCTGCTCTATATTTATTCAAAGTTCCCTGTAGTAGCAGAAAGTACAATCGCAGCTTCTGTTTCAGTCAACAATGGAGTTCCAAGGCATTTAAGGACAGAGACAGTCCTTGTGATCAACTTTGGTGTAATCGAAGCTTGTAAAAGCTTCAGTTTCTACCATTGCTTGTATTCAAAACCAGTTCAAGTGTTTATAATCACATTCGAAGATTTATTATGGTATCACAATGAGTTTTATAGAATATTCTGAAGTCAAAAATCTTGCTAGCCCTAATCGAGTACTGTGAGGACCCGGGTTTCTTTCACCAGTAGACTCGATACTTTGTTATCAGCAGATTCCAGTGTTGCAACAACAGCAGATTGGTTGATCTTAGGATTGTGGAGTCTATTGCAACTAGATTCTGGGACTGTTGCAGTTTAAGGAAGGTTGTAACAGTCAATCGAAAGCTTCAAGCCACTCAATTTGGAGAAACAAGGTCAGCTGAAGGCCGGTTTGGTCAAAATAGTGTTGGCTTTTTGTTCTTTTGAGGGTCCAGCAGATCTGATTGGTGTTTCTTTTGACTACGTGCTGCTGTTGGCTACCAAATTATTTTAAATTCTGGTCCCAATTGGTTTCAACCAGTGTTATGGCTCAAAGAGGAAGGAGATAGAAGAGGTAGAGGAAGGGCAAACGCAATGCAATTTGACCTTGGGGCTAAAAATCATCCACATATGGAGAGATGTAATAATCCACCACAAAACCAGCAATATAGAGATGAAATAGATGGACTAAAGAGGCAAAATTGAGGCTTTGATGGAGATGGTTCGACGTCTACAATCTCCTAGTGAGGTTAGTGATGAGTCCGATGACACTTTGAGAATCCATTTGGAGATCATCAAAAAAGGCCATTTATGGATAAAAATGAGCCTAGGTTGGAATACAACATCAAAATTGATATCCCCGAATTTTGAGGTAGTCTCAATCTGGATGAATTTCTCAATTGGTTGAACACTATTGAGAGAATGTTTTATTATTATGATGTATCAGAGGAACGAAAGGTGAAGTTGCTTTCCATTCGCTTACAAGGGAGACCATCCTCAGGGTGGGAGCAATTGCAAATGACTTGCCAAGGAATGGGAAGGGAAGAGTAGAGATTGGAGTAAAATGAAGTAGTAGCTTAAGCAATATTTCCTTCCTTTCAACTATACATGCAAAATATTTACAAGAATTTGCATAATCTCAAGCAATATGTGAGTGTGGATGAATATACTGAAGCTTTCTATCAATTTGTGGCAAGAGTTGACTTGAATGGGAGTGAAGAACATCAGATGGAGGAAGAAAATAGTACCCTCCTAAACTATTTTTAGTTTAGAAAATAGCACTATTTTTAGTATTCCATAGAAAGTTGATTTCGAATTTCTTAACTACACAAAATGTCTATTTTGAGGTTAAATCAAAATGGAATCTTCGTTTTGTCAAAAGAAAAGCGAGTCTTTCAAGCTTCAAATTATAAATCACAGAATCACAGTTCCAGAGCAGAAAATGTCGGTAAACATTGGAGAGTCCCACAACTAGGTTTCAAACAAATGTCAGTTCCAAACATAAACTTAGCCAAAACTCTATTTGAACCACTTTAATAACACTTCTATCCATCAATATAACTGGGAATTATAGATCAACAAAAGTTATTTTTTTTATTTTAAAGTCCAAAATATTAAGAAACTATATGGCTAGGGTTTATTTCGACAAAACTTAGCATGTGGAGATGGTAATTGCATTCAAATAAATAAAATCCTTAAGCAATCAGCTCAATTGCCACATGCAAAAGCCTATACTCAAGTCACACTACTAAAAATTTGAGACAGTATAATTTTTACCTTTTTTACTTGTATATCATATGTGACACATCGCATGTTTTATATAATAGTAACAAACTATCTGGAACTACCAGTAACAATCCCCTCATGTTCTTGAAGACTTTAGGACTCTGTGCAGTGTACTCCTTTTCAATGACACGGAAATGCTGTACAACTGCATCTTTTGAACCTCGTACAGTCGTACTTAAAATCAAAACAGTGTAACTTTCAGTGCCATTGCTATCATATTCTAGAGATTCTGAAAAAACATATAGTGACCACTTACGTTTCCTCAGTTCTCATGTGCATGATGCATCATTATGAAAAAGAAACATACTATAATTTAAAACTTCATACCACAAGGGTGCGCCGGTGTGCCCATATCAAATAAACAACAAATTGCAAACTACAGGATCGTCTTGATTTGCATCCAAAAGCAAACAAAGTGGCATGTATTAGGCTATTAGCAATGCCATACTTGCTTGTTGCAAATCAGGATACCTAATGCTATTCAAATGAATAAGGTCCAGCATTTCCATACTCAATTCAACCGAGTTCAGGAATAGAAAGGAATGAAAAGCACCTTAAATTGTGAGCGTGAATCAGCTTCTAGTTTGGAATAGAAGGCCCGCTCCTCAGTGGAGAAGTCCACCTTAGTCAAGCATACAGTTTTTGGAGGTAAATTTATTATAGGCTCCCCATCAATTATTGTTCCTACACCACAAAGGCTGATGATGTTCAGAACCAACAGTAAATGTCATTGAAATTAAACATTAGAAATAGTGCATCCAAGAATTAATATTTGGATAACAAAATGGGTAAAGTAGCAATAGATCTAGAGATATAGTCAAAACCAAATAATTAAAAAAAATGATCACATTATGAGTGCAGTTCAATAGCTAAAGAGATTCTTAAATCAATGTCAATGAATATATGAAGCAATATATCACACCTAGACAGAAGAAATTCATTAGGACTAAACCTCGCGATAAACACAATTAAATATGATTAAGATCACGTTCCTAATATATAGAGCATAACAAATTTGGAGCATCAAAAAGAATGACTCAAAACGAAGCCAAAGATGACACATAAAGGACATTTACCTATCATTCTGTAGAGAATTTTGGAATGAAACAATTAAGTCAATCCCGATTAATTGTTTCCATCCCCTTTTTTTTCTTTTTTTCTTTTTTAATAAAGGTAATTTTATTGACAAAAAGGAGGGCCAGGACCCATTTACAAAGTATACCAAAAGCATACCAAGAAAGCTATAAGAGTATGGAATCGAAGATATTTTGGAAGCTCATCCGATCTACTAAAAATTCCAGACGACTCCAACAAAAAAGAAGCCCTATACAAGTGTTCTTTAATTGCTCAAAAGAAGATCCAAGGCCCTCAAAAGTCTGTCTATTCTTTCTTTCCAAATGGTCCGAAAGATAGCATGAGGGACCATCTTCCAAACTCACACCCCCTCTTTGTTTCTACTCTTGCAACTCCAAGATCCCAAAACTTGACAGACATCAGATGGTAGCACCCATTTGACCCCTAAAAGCTTAGGCAAGGAGCCCATAATCCTGTTGCCACCTCACAATGTATGAGAAGATGGTCAATGGACTGTCCTACTTTGCACATCACACACCAGTTAGAGAGAGTAAATCCTTTCATTTGGAGAACATCAAGAGTAGACATTTTCCCCACGCTGCTGTCCAAGTGAAGAAGGCAACCTTAGAAGGAATTGCAGGTATTCGAGCCACTGGAAAGGGGGAACCTACAGGGCCAACCAGCGTTTTGTAAAGGGATTTGACTGTGATTCCATCCCTATTAATTCATTTAACAGCTGAAAACAAATATTTTTAAGCGCCGACTTAAATAATCCAAGAATCTCACATTCCCTCGGATCAATCAATATTGATTGACTGCCTCCATTACATTGTTGCTAGCAAATACCACTATTTTTGTTTTGGATCTTCCAAATCATTTGCACGAGTGAAGATATTAATTATAAAAAAAATTAAAAATAAAAACAAACAAACGAGAATCCCGCCCAAGATTGGTTGGATTAGCCCACCTTTCTAGTAGGATTGAGGGGTTTTAAAAAAATTAATGACCTAGCTACAGTTGTGTTACAACCCATACAGTGAATAGAAAAAAAGTGCCAATTATCACCAATCTCCTGCTCCCAAGTGTTAAATATCATCCTTTGGTCAGCTCCATCCAGTCCTCTGGCATCATCTTTATTCTTATAAGGATAAAACTTATTGAGAAATGTAAACAGACCAATTGGGATGTCAAGGCTTCCTCAACGAAGAAAAAAAAGACACTGAAGAAAACTACAAAGATACGTTAGCTTAGAAGATGTGAACCACTGAAATCACTTCAAGGTCGTAGAGGGCTCTCTCTTAGCCAGGGAGTAAATTTTAGAGCCGGACAATCTAAGGATAGCATTAGAAGCTACAGTAAGGCTGTACAGAGATTCACTATCCCACTGTTTCGATGAAGAAACCTTCAAAAATGCCAAAAAATTCTTTGCACCATTTAATTGCATTTGATAAGTCACTTTCCAGTGTCATCCAACATAAACACGATAATTATTAGTCTCCTTGAGGCCCCAAAAACACAGACAACCACACCACCATAGAAAGTGTAAAATCTTAGCTAATAAGGAGATGGTAGACAACCATTCTGTGAACTCTTTGCCTATGTCAGTGCACAACTTTTTATTTTATTTTATTTCATTTCAATTGGGTTATCCACATTATTCCACAGTAAAGCATTCAGACTGAACCAATTGGGAAAAAAAAAATGCAGCATTTGGTAGGGGTGAAGTACTTCATAGGAGTTTTGTATTGTATGATCACTGAGATATTTGCCAAATTGGAATGCAGAATGATTGCAACAGAAAGCTTCCTCTCTATCCCAAAACTAACTTTATAATCATTACCCAGGCCAACTGAAAAAGCAAAAATAAGGGGGGCTACAAACCATTGTGGGGAAACTCCATGTAATGTAAGCAAATTTTGGTCTAGCACATAGATCGACCCCCTCTTCCTAAACACATATTTTACTAGTATAAACAATACAATAGCATCCTTCATGACTTTGGCAGAAAGAGACCATAATATAAACAATCTTTTTCGAAATATTGAAAACTACGGTCCAGGTGTAATATGCTTTTGAAAATTTTGGTGGGCCATGGCCCGCCTTGTCTACATTGTAGGTCCATTACTAACTATAAGGAGGCTACCAAACAAACATATTGTCCTCCTTAAAAATTCAACATTCAAGGCTTGCCTGAATTGCATGCTAAATAAGTAGATGTACTAGTACTAAGATCCTTTTTCTGAGGGGGGACCTCAAGATCCTTGAATTACCTGTAAAATCAGTTCCTCCATTTGTTTCTCCAGGCTGGAAATGGGAATGACACCATAGCTAATATTTGGGATCCTTCCCTCTTTGGTCACTCATTGAACTTTGATTTCTTCACAAATTTGAATGGCAGAGGTTGAAGAGCTTTCTTCTATTCTATCTGACTCTCTCCTGAAGAATGTCCATCTTTCTCCCTCCTATGTAATTAGAAGTGTTGGGGTGCTTGAATCTAATGCTTTCTCTTCCTATACATCATTCTTTCATGTTTTTAGTTGACAATTCTTTTGGTCAACACTCCCCCACCTCTACTTTTTTTTTTTTTTTTTTTTTTTTTTTTTGATAAAGTAAAGTATTGATGAAAAAGGCATAGGCTTGAACCTTCATACATGAGACATATACAAGAGATAAAAACCAAGGCTCCGTGAAAAAACAAGAGCCAACAAAAAATCATCCCCCTAATCCCTATTACATACTTAGGGAGTCAACAAAAATTAAAAAGACAAATTACAGCCACCCTTGTAAGCACAAAACCACCAAAAGAGAGATTTGACCAAAAGAGATTTGAGGGCCACAATAGACGATTCCACTCCTTCAAAAGTTGATTTATGAAACAAAAGCACCTCCCAAAAGTTAAAGCTTTGGCTTCGATACTCTAAAGCCTTTTCTGTAGGCTGCTATGCTAGTTGTAGCACCCTAGAGCCCCTATAGAGTAAGGGGACTCTTATCATGATCTTCTGGCCCACAGAAAGTCAAAGCCCTTTCACCAAATATGTGTGTGATGTACTGCATATGATACTTAGAGAACCGATTAATCACTTGTTTTCGTATTGTCGTCTTGCTAAGCTCACAAGGGATAGAATTTCAATTTGGCTAGTATAATGTGGACACCTCCTTATATTGTCTCCTTGGAAGGTTAATTCCCAAGGTTTGGTGGAAAGAGAAGCTAGGTGTTTTTTTTTTCATGAAGTAAGATATATATATGTGTGTGTATATATATATATATATATATATATATACATATATATATTTTAATCAACAAAGTAAGATATATTATTAAAAGCAAAAATGAGCCAGTGCTCATGTATACAGGGTGTATACAAAAAGAACCTATAAACTTAGGTTATCCAAAAAAATCCTGTTGGGGCATCCGCAAACAGAAATTAGAGGTGTCCCCCGAAGCAAAAAGAAAATTATTCACTTGTAATCTAAGTTCTTGAATAGTCCACTCTGTCATTAAAAGTCCTAATGTTTCTACCAATCTCCAGACATCAGCAGCTTCCTTGTTAGCACTCCAACACCTCCAAGAATCCACAACCAAAATAGTCCCATAAATCATCCCAAACAAACCCAAACAATAGTCCCATAAATCTCTAGCTATGTCACAATGAATCAGCATATGATCAACAGACTCCGTATCTCTTTCACAAAGCACACATCTACTGGCAAGTAGAAACCCCCTTTACTAAGCCAAACACCCTTGATTTTTGCCTCCAAATTAATAACTCACATAAACGCCTGCCTCTTGCGGCAAATTGCCAATAACCCACCCTTCCCTTCTTCAAACATCCAACTTCATCTCCTCCAATACCATAACTTAACTCAGATCCAACACAGATGGAGGTGTAAATGTGTAATGAGCTTTAGTAGAGATAAACCACCGCTCGGTTGGAAATTTGTCTAAGACCTTCTCATCCTGTATCTCAGTCCCCAAATCCTCTGTTTTGTTCAATACAATTGCTTTCTTTAGAGTCATTTTATTCTTTTCAATCATTTGCAGATTAATGTAGTATGTAACTAGAAAAAGAAGGCTTCTAATGCTCATATAATACTTTTCATAGTTTAATCAATGATGTAATAAGATTATAAGAAACAAAACCAGGTATCTAGTGATTCTAGTTTGATTTCCCTTTACACTTTTTTTTTTATAAATATGAATTTTCTTCTAAAAAGTTAAAAACAAATAGAAAGAAAGATTATAGAACAAGAACAAGAAGTACATAAGACAAAAGAAAGCCAAAAGCCCAATACACCTGAACCATTAAAAGAAAAGGAGCTTCAAGGTGGATAACAATGCCCATTATAGTTTGATATCCCTTCTAACTACAGTTGTAAGATCTTTCTGTGTCTTCTAATTTCTTGTCAAACATAAAGCAGCTACACCCAGCAACAATCTGTTTCCAACAAGGATGTCTTCACATAAAGAAAGAATCTGCTAGCTAGGAAGGAATACAGAGACAGGTAAACATAACGTAATACAAGTGTCCAAAAAAACAAAATTTGATGTCATTCAGTTGTTTTCAGGTTTGCAACAGCTGCATGTTCACCCCATTATTCACTTATAAGGTGTTCTACAGATGTAAATACAGGTTAATCTCCATTGCCATGATGACCTACCAAATCAAGCACATGACAATCTACCAGCATTTAAACAAAACAATCTGCTCATATGTCAAAAATATAAGTATATACATACACACGCATGCACATGACTTAATTATTAATTATGCATCAAGGAAGGATCACATTGCACATATTCTGCTGCCAAGATTAAAAAGAAGCAAAACAAAAGAAACAAAAAAAATCACCTTTTGTGCGACGCAGCATTATAGCCCTCAGAACTGCTTGAAGTTTCTTGTAACCATGGATTGAATTTCTGGATATTGGATTTTTTATCGTATCACAGAAAGATTTGTAGGCAGTATAGGGGTCATATTTCAAAAATCTGAAGTAGCTGTACAAATCATCAATTGCATTCTGTATAGGTGTTCCAGATAAGCACCACCTTCTTTTGGCTCGAAGGCTACAGCACGCTCTAGCCACTTGTGTTCTGTGATTCTTTATGGTTTGAGCTTCATCAAGTATCACCCTAGACCAACGCACTCTCGCAAGTGGACCACAGTCATAATCATTAGAGGAACCATCAATTCCTGTTCTACCCTTCTTTCGCCTCTTATTAACATTAGATGCCTTTTTCCTCTTCTTATTGCTAGAAAAATCGGAAGATAATCCATACTTTTCCCCATTTTTTTCATCACCATCTTCCTCATCAACTGCAGGTTGTTTTGGAACCTCATTAGTTACAATAGAATATGTCGTGAGAACCACATCATACTTTGCCAGTTCAACAGGATCCTTTGTCCTACCACCTCCATGATAAATTAAAACAGAAAGCTTAGCTTCATCTGCAACCTTTTCATCCAGCTCCCTATCCCATTGTCGAAGAATACTTGCTGGACAGACCACCAATGTACCAGCATCTGGCCTCCGCTTACTAAATGCTGGCATAGAAATACTCACTTCAGGAATTGGTTTAAAATCATCAGATTCTCCACTCTGCTTCACTTTATCTAAACCAGCATTCCCATTATCATCATCGTCATCCAAGTTCAATGCTTCAGTTGTGGAATTGCATAGATCTTCTGATTTTGACTTCGACAGCAAAGACCTCTGCATTTGTATGAGGGCAATCATTGAGATGGTCTTACCAAGGCCCTGTGACATAACAGCACTTCTAGGTCAGAAAAATTAAATAAAGACACCCAAGCAATATATCTGGCATGAAGCCAATTCTAAGGGAACTCCTAATGAGTAACCTGATCATCAGCTAGAATTCCGCCCAAACAAGGCAAACTTCTTGTTTCCTTCTGAAGCATCCATGCCAATGCAATTTTCTGTAGAGAAAAATAATCCAAGCTTACAACCATGTAATTCACACACAAATGAAGAAACTAATTATACTAGATAGACGGTTAAACCTGGTGCCTTAAAAGAGGGACTGACAAAAGACCATCAGGTAACTTAGCTTCAACTTTTGGTTGATTAAGATCCTGCAAGAAATTACGAACAAAGTTAATCAAATTTCTTTATCATACTTCAGACATTTATTCATTTCTCAGCAGCCTAAGATGTAATGTGTAGAACCACTCTAAATCTGTGATTTATAATCAAAGCAATATATAGCTGCACTGGTGATTAACAAATATGATGAAAATACATCAATCAAATATAGACATAATATAACTCCTTATAAAAAATCTATTTCAACTTTAACCTTTGGAAAAGCATAATAAGATTTAAAAAGGGTCCCGTTGACGTGTGCCCTAACCTTAGGGCACATGTTAAGATACATTTAACAAAGCAATAGTGGATGGGAAAATGTGAAAAAGCATAGAAAATGGTGCAAATAGCATAGAAGAATGTGTAAAATAGTCCAAAAATGCATAGAAAAAAAATTGTGAATGCCTTCCTTTGGGAGGCAGTCATGAAGGTGACCAGCTGTCACAGTGAGGTGGCTGACTGGGCACCAGTACCCCATATCTTGCCCTTCATTTGCTTGTCTTGACAAATTCCATCATCATACAGCAAGGTACCAGAAGATCCTGAAAAAGTGAAAGTTTCCATCTCTTTCTCCATACGATCAAATACATCATAGCCAGTGAATACTAATTTCAAACTTCCAACAATTTTTTTTTATATGACAAGGTCGTCAGTTGAGCGAAAGATAGAATGGATTAAAGTATCAGATAAAGAAGTTTACCTGGTGCAAAACCAATACAGGCTACCTCAAGTTCCTCTTGTTCAACGTCAAGAAAAGGATGGTCAGCAAGGAAATCTTCTAAGGCTTGTCCTTTTACTGCCTTTTGAGGGATATATATATATATATAACAAAATTTGTTTAAGGTTTAGGATGTTAGGGTAAAGGCCTATAGTGTAGTAATAGGGTCAGGATTGTGGGAGTAGGGTTTTAGGTTGAGGACACGATGAAAATAGGGGCTGGTTGTGGGTTAATTAAAAAACACAGCACTATAGAAAATTGAATAAAAGAGAAGAGGAAGAAGAAAGAACCTAGGCAAGCATGCCTTCAATAATCAAACCAAAACACTCAATTTTTTCATTAATCAAAGTCTAAATGTGTTTTGGAACAATAGTCCTTATTGATAGACTCTAGAAAACTTGCTAGACAAATAAAAACCTTCTAAAAACAAGCCTAACCAATATAGAAGTAACTAGGACTCAAATAACACTAAAATAGAAAGTTTCTAAACTCTTATGGACTCAAAGTAGGAAATAACACAAAATAGAAATTTTAAAAAATTTGAAAGCCTATCCAAATTAGAAAGCATACATAAAATAGAAAGTGTGAAAAATTACTAAAATACCCTAAGCATGTCTAAGACCTATTAAAATAGAAACTAATGACTCAAACAACTACCATGGATACTTTTTTTTGGACCAAAAAGGCTTCACCATTGTCATGGAGCCAACGAGCATAGGCTTAGGCTTCCAAATAGGTTATTGTCTTCTCTAACCAATTAAGAGCTATGCCATCAATTCTCCCCCTCTGAAAAGAACTCGACTTCATCAAGTTTGGAGATTTACCAAGAGTGGAATCTTCACATAAAATGCGCTTAAGAAGGAAAGATCCAGCTGAACTCTTGAGCTTTAATGGTGTGATGTACTAGAATTAGTAGCTATTATTTCATTTGATTGTTATTTTGTTTTCCTACCTAAGAGTAACAATTTCATAGTTAGTTAGTAGTCAGTTAGAAGGGCAATTTAGTCTTTCAACTTGTAATTCTCTATAAATAAGCTGTAGAATTAGTTAGAGATTAGTTTTCGATAATTCCAACAGATGTAACAACTTAGAGCTGTAATTAGAGCTTCAAGCTCTCTCTCTAGAAATAAGATGCTCATTTGATTTTCCTTTATTTTCTCTCCCATTGTCCTTCTCTTTCTAAGCATTTTCTTGGTATATTCGCAGAGTTTTCTGTTGGTTCTCATCATTTGGTATCAGAGACTAGCTTCGAATACCTACAGATACGATTTATGCTCTGTTTTTTTCCTCTCTTCTACTGTGACAAGATGATGAAGTTCATCTTCAACCCTGGTCGAAACAAACTAGGGTCACCTAGGGTTTGATCACAACACACTCAAACAGCAACTCAAAGCCTCTCTTGAGTCGAGAAGTTGTTTTGATGCCTCAGCCCTGGTCTGACCACCACTCAAGGTTTGTGTAGAAATAATCGCAGCTCTGTGTAGCAATGGCCGAAGCTTCCTACAGCCGCAGTAAGCATAATTACAGCAGGTTTTTTTTACAATCAATGATTGTGTATTTGGGCAGAGGAAGTCGTAACTCCATTTCCAGATCTGATCGAAACCTTGCATAGGGTTGGTCAAAGGGAGTTCTGAAGTAGTCGACTCCTGTGCTTGCAGTTTAGCTTCAATTGCAACTTTGTTTGGGCTCAAAATTGAAGTTTGAAGATTCTGCTACAGTCACTAAGCCTGTGGTTGCAGTAAAGTTCAAATCACAGCTTCCTTCTGTTACAACAGTGAAATATGAAGGTATATCTGTAATCACAGCTCTGGTTTATGGATTCTAGGGCTCAAAATTGCATCATAGTGCTGATCGAGATCTGAGATTGAAGTTGCACTCGAGTTTTGTGAAAAATTCCAGTTCAAGGATAAAATTCCAGGCAAGATTTGCAGTCGATTACAGCCTAGGGTTTGCAACTGCTCTGTGTTTGAACTTCTAATCAAAATTGTTGAGCTTGAGTTCGAAACCTGTTGCTTTTCTTGATTCATGTGTGCTGACTAGAACAGATTGAGACCTGAAGCTGATTTTTTTTGGTGATCCGAGTGCAACCTTCCTGTGTTTGACTGTTTTAGTAGCTGCAATTAAGGTGTTTAGTTTGACAAGGTGTTTTCACCAGTGCTGGAGTACTCTTTCATGACCAAGTTTGGCCCTCCAAAAAAAAAACTGTAAATCTGGTTTGACCGCTGGTCTCAAACTTATTTTAGTCTTTTTGGTAGACTATTGTTGATATGGTCATATGGCTCAAAGATGAAGAAGTGGAGGAGGTAGAGCCATAGAGGAAAGAAAAATGTCAAGAATTTTGAAATTGGAGTAGAATTTCATCCTTATGTAGGTAGAAATGGTACCAACCAACAAATCATCCACGAAGAGATGAAATTGATGAATCGAGGAGACAAATTATGGCTTTAATAGAGAAGGTACAGAACCTCCACCCTCCTAGTGAGAGTGAAGACTCCAAATTGGAATATAAAATTGAAGATGAACTTCCGAACTTTCATGGAAGTTTTGATTTAGATGAGTTCAAAGAGTAGTTGAATAGTCTGGAGGGAGTATTTGATTATTATGAAGTTCCGGATAGCAAGAAGGTGAAATTGGCCTCTCCTCGCCTAAAAGAAAAGGCCTCCAAATGGTGGAAACAATTACAAGTGTTTCGCCAAAGGAGTGGACAAGAAAAGATAAGATATTGGAATAAAATGAGGAAGAAGCCCAAGGGGCAATTTCTTTCATTCCATTACTCGCAAATCCATTCTAAGGGTGGACGTTCTTCAAATGCTTGGAAGAAAAGTGGTGGCCAGCAAGTTCTTCTTGAAGAGGTTGGTGGATTTTCATATCACGAGCAACATTTCCCAAGTGTTCGAGTGGAAAAACAATTCCAAGGAAGTGATTTAGAGTGCTTTAAGTGCGGTGAACATGGTCATCAATCCTTGGATTGTAGAAAGGCTATGGGAAATCACAACAATGTGTTTTTTAAGAAAAATATAGACAAATTGGAGCCGTGTGAAGTGCAACCCTTTTATGACCAACCTTAAATGAAGAAGTTGGTGATGATTTTGAAGAAATTGGTTAACATACATGTTGCTGCCCATGAAAGAAAAGGTAGTCTCTAAGCCTCAAACAACTTCTTTACAAGAAAGTGTTATGGAAGAAAGTGTTGATAGTGGTAGCATTAGTGCTTCAATTTCACTATATTACGAGATTGATTTTGAGGTTACTAGTGCTGTTAGTGAGTTGATGCAGCCATCTTATCGTGAATTTGTTCATGATTTGCCTCCCGAGTCCTCTTCTATATATGGCATGGCACCTTGCTCTGATGAGGAGCTTGGGGTAGCATCTTCTACCAAGGTTATCCATCAAATGAATCTTTTAGAGATGGATGACTTCCATTGGCAGCATCAAGAAGAGATATCTAGTGACAACATTCCTTGTGAATTGGGGCATGGCTGTGGGTGTAATGGTTTTAAGCTCCTGAATGGTCTAGATGAAGCATATTTGCCTCTTTCTAGGAAGAAGAATGACGAGATTGAAGATGTGACAGCTTTTGTGATTGATTTTCATGCTTCTATGGGGATCAAGATTGAGCATTGTAATGTCAAACACAAGGCAACTGCTGATGTTCGAAGACTAAAGCTTTGTTTCAAAGCAAGAGAACTTGCTTGGGTGGTGCTAAGAGAAGAATCCAACTAGTCACATCAAGAGACACTTCAACTTCAAACTTGAGGACAAGTTTCTTTTAGAAGGGGAGTGCTGATGTACTAGAATTAGTAGCTATTATTTCATTTGATTGCTATTTTGTTTTCATACCTAAGAGTAACAATAGCATAGTTGGTTAGTGATCAGTTAGAAAGGCATTAGCGAAATCTAGTCTTTTCGGCTTGTAATTCTCTATAAATTTGTAACTTAGAGCTGTAGTTAGAGCGTCAAGCTCTTTCTCTCTCTAGAAATAAGATGCTCATTTGATTTTCCTTTTTTTTCTCTTCCATTTTCCTTCTCTTTCTAGTATTTTCTTGCTATATTTGCTAAGTTTTCTGTAGGTACACATCATGATGGCAAGTCTCTAGCGAGCACGAGCTTCATCTTGAAGTTCCCATGCTTGAAAGAATATGTATTATTGTAGCCATAATGTTGCACCTTCCTATCAAAATATCCATGATCGACCCAACAAGATATGGCACACTTTCACAGGTAGCACATCACATTGCACAACATCAACTAATCCTCCAACAAAATAGGTCACCAAACACCTCTCATGAACTTTTTCTTCTTCCTTTTTTTTTGCGAGGACCTCTCATGACCTTGGAGATTGGTGTTGTTTACCCATGCCACTTTATATGGGTTTGGATGTGGCTTTGTTTTCAACCCAAGCTTGCAAACGGCATCCTCTGAAACGACATTGGTGCAACTGTCAGTGTCAATAATCATAGTACATAATTTTCCATTGCACCAGACGTGTTTGAAAAATACTACTCCTTCCCAATCTTCCTTTTCAATCTCCTTTTGTGTAGTGAAAAGAGGGAGTAAAATTAAGTAAGGTTGTTGTTCATCAGTACCATTGTAACTCTTGTCATCACCACTTAGCTTCCAGCATGACAATTTCCTTTGCTTTTTGCTCTAGAGTAGCAGAGGATATAAGATCTTCTTTATCCAAATATAAGGTTGTTGTTCATCAGTACCATTGTAACTCTTGTCATCACCACTTAGCTTCCAGCATGACAATTTCCTTTGCTTTTTGCTCTAGAGTAGCAGAGGATATAAGATCATCATTATCCAAATATTCAGGAGTTGGAAATTAAGCTAAAAAAATGTCCAAAGCCTTTATATAGTAGCACTGTATCTCATCTTTAGGCTTAGAACTTGAACCCATACCACTTTGTGCACCCATAGATGTAGAATAACCAGCAACTCGGTTGTTGGAAGTAGAGGTACCTCCATAGAATATGTCAACTGACTTTCCTCGAATTACATCTACAACTGTTCTCTCATTCCTAGAAATGCTTTCAGTTGAAGCTCGCACAAATACCTTCTTTTTTTACTCTTCTTCCTTTCGGTAAGCGATGTGAACAGCATCATATTGTAAAGTTGAACAGCCGCCAAACCAGAGGAAATATGAGGGCTCAATCCTTGGTGATACATAGAGATCATAACATCTTCATTCCACAAAAATTCTGACATTGTTGCCAAACTGTAGAACGTATTAGTATACTTCCCAACAGAATAACTTCCTTGCAACACCAATTGTGTAAACTGCAAGTGAACTTGCGGCATTTAATTAACATGTAAAAAGTAACGTGTCATAGCAGTCTTCAGGTCATCCCATGATCTAATGGCTACATAATGTGTTTGTTGGTACTTTCCCCGCCAAACTCTTGCTCTCCACTTCAATTTAGCCTCCACAAAGAAGATTTTTTGCTCATCGGTCAAACAAAACCATCTAAAAAAACTCTCTAAGCTTTGTTACCAGTCATAAAAAACTTCTGGATTGTTTTCTCCGTAAAAATCAGCAACTTCCAATTTAACACCTCCGTCTACATTAACTAATCTAGGCTCTTCTTGAAATCAAACATGCCCTTGGGGTGGCAAGATTTGTTGGAACCACTAGATGATTGAGGGCTGAAGAAGGAGAGCCTATGTTTGCAATCATTTCAGCTTCATTAACCTTCTTCCCAAGGACGAAAGCAACAATAGGATCCACAGTAGACTTTAGAGAGCCTAGTGATGCTTCAATTGAACACACCCTTTCATTCAATTGAGTTAAACCCTTCTTAGTGGTGTCACAATCTTGAGACAAGGATTCTACTTTAGAAAAAAACTTGGCATTTGTAACCACAACAACCATAGTTGTAAAGTAAGATTTTTTACTCTTATACCAAACTGATGCAGCACCACACTAGAATAATGTTGTATGGAGTTGTTATGGTGGGCTAGGGCTTGTGATTTTAGGTTTTGAAAGGTGGTAAAAGTGTACAAGGCTTTGTCGATGAACTAGGATTGGACTAGGCCAAGGTTTAACGGTAATGATGGCTGGAATTTCAGTAAATTTTGAACAGCGGCTAGTTTAAGGTTTAGGATGTAAGGGTAAAGTCTATGGTGTAGTAGTAGGGTTAGGGTTGTGGGAGTAGGGTGTTAGGTTGAGGACACAATGAAAATAGGGGCTAATTGTGGGTTAATTAAAAAACACAGCAGTATAGAAAATTGAATAAAAGAGACGAAGAAGAAGAAAGAACCTAGGAAAGCATGCCTTCAATAACCAAACCAAAACACTCAATTTTTTTCACTAATCAAAGTCTAAATTCGTTTTGGAACAATAGCCCTTATTGATAGACTCTAGAAAACTTTCTAGGCAAATAAAAACCTTCTACAAAAAGCCTAACCAATATAGAATGTAACTGGGACTCAAATTATACTAAAATAGAAAGTTTCTAAACTCTTAATGGACTCAAACTAGGAAATAACACAAAATAGAAACTTTTAGAAAATAGAAATCCTAACCAAATTAGAAAGCATATAAAATAGAGAGTCTGAAAAATTACTAAAATACACTAAGTATGAGTAAGACTTTTTAAAATAGAAAATAATGACTCAAAACAACTACCATGGACACTTTCCTTTGGACAAAAAAGGCTTCTTCATTGTCATAGGGCCCACGAGCATAGGCTTAGGCCTCCGAAAAGGATATTTCTTCTCTAACCAATTAAGAGCAACACCATCATGTGAACATATATCAACATTTATGTGCCATCCCATATCAACAACGCCATATTACACAGTAGTCCTGGTTTTTATTTTAGACCACCAGAATGGACTACGACAATTCATGTCCAGTCCTTGTTAGAGAGATCTAACCAGTGTCCCCCATCCAGCGATCCCACAAAACAAAGAATCCAAAAAGAGAGAACCAAAAACAACTCCAATGTCATATCTCTCCATTGCCTGTTAATTGATGACACTCAAAGCCCCTTACAGAATGCTATCCAACCAAATCCCAAGCATGAATGTTTCACTATGTTAGAACACCACTTAACACCAAAAGCTTAAGCTGTTAGGAAAGGGGCCAACAATGTATATCAAGCAAACACTCTCCCTCACGTGTGACCTCATCCCGCACATGGACAAATAGACAAACACACATTAGACAAACTAACAAACAAACAAATGGGGGTAACAAGATTCAAATCCAAGACCTCCTTAAAACCAGAGCTCCGATACCATGTTAGAACATCACTCAACCCCAAAAGCTTAAGTTGTTAGGGAAGGGGCCAACAATGTATATCAAGCTAACACACTAGCCACCTACAACATCAACATTTGAAGTGAAAGAGGATCTGCCTTGCCATTCCATTCTACCAAGTTTCTCAAAGCCTCTCTAATTGGATCACGAGAAATGCCAACTACTCCACCCAAAAATAACATAATATATCATGAAATGATATGTGTTTAAGGAAAAATGGTAACAAGTTCAACATTGGTTCACTATTGGAGAGAGGAAAAAATTGAGATCATATTTCTAAGCAATCAATGTAATAGATGTGTACTAATAAACCATCAGATACCTGTAATGCAGCTTGATAGATAAGTCTCTCATCATTTCCTGCATCCCTTTCCTCACCTAACCCAGAATGGTATACAGGACCACTTGAACTGGCATACTGTGTCATCAAAATAGACTTTCCATGCATCAATGATGGAGGAAGGATCCTACTTCCATTTTTTTCATACATAATAACTTCATCATCATTGCCACTGCCAAAATGGTTTTTCATATAGTTCTTGCCATTGTTTAGACTTGATCCTGCAGATGGGTAAGATTTTCCACTATCGCGAATCTGACTGCTACCCACATTCTCTACTAGATTGTTTAATTTAGTATTTGCCACATGTGGCTGGAGAGAAGATGGAAGGGTCCTCTTCAGAGCTTGTTGAGATGAATACTTTCCATAATCCATACCATAAATATCAGAATTTTGGGAATTGAATATCTGAGGCTGACCCACTTTCCCATTCTCTGTAGAATAGCTGGAATCATTTGCCTGGGCAATGTGCCAATTTGAGGCTCTAATATCTTCACCAGTATTAGGATGCATCTGGAGTTTAGCCAAAGAATGGGGGTTAATGTTACCAGAGCTTCCATTAGAAGCAGATGCTCTTTTAGGAGAAGGCACTTTCTGAGACTGGCCACCATAAGCTGTAAATTTAAATAAATGGCTCTGTCATTAAAAAAGCAAATAGGACTCCGAATGAGATTTTCACATTCTTAATCTTAAAAGCTCAGACCTCTACTCGTTGAGTTTGAGCCAGGCGTAGATGCCCACGGTGGAAGAATCCTGGGATTGGCAGAAGGAGTAGATCGCCTTATAGGTGATGTATCGATTTCTCTACCATCTTCTATCTCCAAATCACTATCAGATGAAGTAATATCTATAGGTTCCATTGAAGAAATAGAAGTAAACAAATGATTGCCCCTTCCAGCAACCACCTTAGAATTCCTAAACGGTAAGCCAATCTGCAATTGAAAGACATAGCAAATATCTCATGAATCAACCACATCACCAAAGGATCAACAGATTTCATCAAACCATCTGTGAGAATATCATAACTAACCAGGTCTGTGCAATGTCTTGAAATAAAGCTACCAATCCATCCACTCAAAAGAGAGCAACATCTCTGAGCAGACTCAATGTAATCATGAAGAGGATCTGCATGGTTGGGCATCTACCCACTTCCTTGAGAAACAGAAAGTGATGAGCATGGCAACCATAAAATAAAATTTACAATTAAAAAAATATTAAAAAACACCTTTGACGCAATATTCAAATATTCATTTTGGAAGTGACTCTCATAGCTTCCAAAGAAATGAAACAACTTGAGACGTGCAGAGAAAGCCAGTAAAATTTGAATGCAGCTATCTAAAATGAGAGAATAACATACAGATATGATTAAGAAGAGTTACTAAATGTCTAAATGTCATTAAAAAGTAAAAATAATCATGTCAACATTTGCAATAAAGGTGTAATCAATATACTGCTGCACTTAAAACATAAGGAGTAATTTGAGCCACAATCTGCTAATTATATTACATATTCTTCATGTCTAATTCTACACTACACTAAGGTTAATTAATCACTTTCCAACAACAAAGAAAATGGATCTTGAACTGGCCTTTGAAACCTCAACATTTGGTTCCGCTATCATGCCTATGCTCCCCAGGTGGACTTTCATAAGGTGCAATATGTACCGGCCAATCAATCAGAGGCACTCTGCCGGGCTGTAATAGCGAATGGGAGTTACAATATCCCCCATCAGCGGATGTGTTTAATTTATGTTTTTCATTCAATCACAACAAATAAATTAATTGTTTTGATAAACTATTCCTTAATAGTTGATTTTGAAAATGAAAGCAAATAACCTGAAGTAATAGAAGCAACTCTTTTTTCCATAATTTTGATTGTCACACACAATTTTAAAAAATTTAAAATAATAAAAAAAGGGACATGTTTTGAGAGTTTCAAGTTTTTCATTTCCAAATTCTGAACTATACATACACGAGGAGAAAGTGTCTGAACCATACAGCCACTGCAAGACAAGCTTTCGCGTCAGAGCCAAGAAGCCACTGCAAGACAAGCAAAAGATTTGATTATAAAAACCCCTTGGGCTTTTTTTTTTTTTTTTTTCCTGATAGGAAACAAAATTTTATTGAGTATCAGAAGGAAGCAATTTCCTCCTACAAATGTGATAATAACCAACATCCTATACCAAAGAGCAAATACCACTCAAAAAACCGCAAGCTATACAAGCCTATAAGAAAACCAACAAAAATAGTCTCAAAGAAGAAGAAAAGGCCTTCCAAAAGACTCAAGAATAGTAGCTCCACCCCCCCCCCTTGCCAGCTCATCAGCCTTTCCATTAGCAGAACTAGCCACCCAATGCGCTTCTCAGACACTCACTAGCTAAATTCCAAAATCTGCCACCTAATGAAGGCAAACTTCCAAGCACCCAACCTTCTACACCTCACATAACCAATAACCAAATAGGAGTCACCTTCTGCAATGATCTGAGACAGACCCAAAATTAGTCCCACCATCAAACCTTCTAACAATGCCAACAGTTAGGCCTTCAAGGCAATATCATCTCCAGCCGGAAAAGAAAAGCAAAAAATAATCTCCCCACAATCGTCTCTGAACACGCCATCAATACCCTGGTGCCCTAGTGCCCTGGATTACCCAAGGAACATCCATCAAAATTAAACCTAATGGATCACCAGAAGGCACCTCGTAATAAGACCCATTGAGGAACAAAAAAAAGACCAATTCCTACAAATATCTCCCAAAAGTATATGATATAATACCCAATTACAAAAAAATTTGGGTGTCAAGTAAGGGAGACAACACTGAAAAAAGTTCAATGAAACAAATCATGACAAACAGGCAGCACCAACGCAGCCATTCAGCATAATGGATCTACACCATTTTCTTGTAATGTAGCTGATCATAAAGGCAAGGGTCTTATGGATATCAAAAGGATAAAAAGTGCTTCAACGATGAGGAGCCGGGTCATGACATATTAATGCTCAAAGAACATGAGGACAATGACAATTCATTTGATTATGGACCCCATAATACCAATGATTTGGAAGAGGAAGAACTTTGCAACAAAAGTGATTATTCTCATTGACCACAAAAGAGCAACATCAAATATAAATATATGGCTAACCCTAAAATAAACAAAAAGACTAAACTACCCTTATTAAAATCAAATAATTACAAGTATACATCTCACACCCCCCACGCCCCCCACCCCCCGATGATGTGAGCCCTAAGAGCATTGAGCGATTGTTAAGTAGCAAACGAAAGTCAGAAAAAGTACGAGTCTTGGTGAAGAAATCTATAAGCTAAAGGGAAGATGGATAGTTCCCAGTTAAAGATGCTAACAAACAAAGTGATAATCGTTCTTAATATGATTTGCGCACTCATAAAAATAAAGTCATCTGAATGGCAATTTTGTTGTCATAATACAAACGAGTAGGAGATGAAAGGGAACACCCAGGTAAGAGAGAAGCCAACAAAGCCAAACAATTTCAGCAGTAGCCTAAACCATTACACGCACTTAGTTTCTACTATAAAGCAAGCAACAACAAACTGTTTTTTGCTTTTCCAAGAGATAAGAGAGTCACTAAGAAAAAACAAAGAAACTAGTAATGGATATGCGATCATTAGCATCATCAGCCCAATCAACATCAGCATAAGCCCATAAAGTCAAAGAGGAACTGGAAGATAACAATAAGCTCTGGAATATAGTACCTAGTACATAGAAATAAACTGACTAACTACATGAACAACATAGGCAATATCTTGACAAGTCATAGCAAGATACACCAAACAACCAACTAACTCACGATACAAGGTGAGGACCGTGAGGTCATCAAGGGGCACACCAAGAGATAATAAAAATTTGGCCCAAAAAATACCGCAAAGGACCCAATCCTTCATCTCAAATTCTAATAGAAGATGGGGCATCTCTATAAGGATTCAAGATATTTAAGACATCTCCACCAACACTTCCTTGTAAGAGTTTCTTTTCCAGACACTATGAAACACAGATACTTCCACAAAGGAGCCATATCCACAAAAAATATATATCAAATAGACAGATATTAAAAATTCTCAAATATTCCTAAAATATATCCAACACTTTTTAAGCATATCCAAACTTTAAATACATGCATATATATATATATATATATAGAGAGAGAGAGAGAGAGAGACTTGTTCAACCAGGCAAAATCGCCCAACTCTCCTGTGCGACTACAAATCTCAACAGTTAAAATTAGATCTACCATCAAGATTAAAACAATTAAAAACATGCCTTTACCAAATCCACGTGAATCAACCTCGATCCATATGGTAAAAGCCCGTCCCTTCTCCACGCAGATGGTAGACCACCACTGTCTCTCTCTCTCTCTCTCTCTCTCTCTCTCTCTCACCAAAGAACATTCTCCATATCTTCACGCCAAAGACCTTCAACACTAACGCTACAATTCCATCTCAATCTTCACGCCAATGATGCTCTTTTCAACTTGAATTCAGTTTTAGGCATATTATCTAGGTGCAGTTGCTAACAAGCAATGACAAGATCAGGTTAGCTTAATTTGGTTAGGTTTTTTTGAACAAGCTCAATTATACCAAGTATGTGCGAGTTGGCTTAATTTGAACATGAATTAGCTCAACTAAGATAGGTTGGATACTAGGGTTGAGTATTGAAAATGGCTCATTCCAACAGATGAGTTGATGAGAATTGAGATTAAGCTAAACCCACAAGGTTTGTAATGTTTGTATAGGCGCCATAGGAAACTCCAGTGTGAGTCTCATGCATTAAACACTCGGTCTTCAATGGTGGAGATGCAGGTAAAATATCAGACGAAGATGCATTTTTTAGTGAAGAGGCACTCTATAACCTTTCACAGTTCTAAGCAAGCGTGAAGATTGAGAGTGGTCTTGATGCAGCACAACAATAGAATAATGTTGAATGTGGCTGTTATGGTGGGCTTAAGGCTCGTTATTTTAGGTTTTGAAGGGTGGAAGACTTTGTAGGTGAACTAGGGCTGGGGTAGATCAATATTTAAGCGTAATAATGGCTGGAATTTAAGTAAAAAGGGTATTGGAATTTCTGGACAACAACTAGTTTGAGGTTGAGGATGTTAGGACAAAGGCTAACGGTGTAGTAATAGAGTTAGGTTATGGGAATAGGGTTTTAGGTTGAGAAGACAATGAAAATCGGGCTGGTTGTGGGTTAATTAGAAAAAACAGCATTATAGAGAATTGAAGAAGAAGAAGAAGAAGTAGAAGAAGAGAGAATCTAAGCAAGCATGCCTTCAATGACAAAATCAAAATACTCAATATTTCATTAATCAAAGTCTAAATTCGTTTTGGTAAAATAGCCCTTATTTATAGACTCTATAAAACTTGCAAGGCAAGTAAAAATATTCTAAAAACAAGACTAACCAACTAGGACTCAAATTATACTAAAATAGAAAGTTTCTAAACTCTTAATGGATTCAAACTCGGAAACAACAAAAATAGAAACTTTTAGTAAATAGAAAGTCTAACCAAATTAGAAAATTGAAAGTCTGTAAAATTACCCTAACCATAATTAAGACTCGATAAATAAAAACTAATGACTCAAACAACTACCATAGACACTTTCCTTTGGACCAAAAAGGCTTCTTCATTGTCATGGGACCCACGAACTTAGGCTTACGTTTCCAACAAGGGTATTTCTTCTCTAACCAACACCATCAGGTCTCCAGCATGAGGATGGAGAGAGAGAGAGAGAGAGAGAGAGAGAGAGAGAGAGAAGAAGGCTGTTTGTAGGAAGCGCTTCTTGCAGTCGATGTCCTCTACCCAAGGAAATCAATCGCAACCAAGTGTAAGATTTTAGTAACTGAGTTAGTACTTTTGGGTGGGGTAAAGCAACACATTTAGCTCTTTTAGATCTTGGCCGTCCATCTGGTTTTAACAGCTGAGATGAAGAATCAAGCGGGGAAAGCATTGGGCGATGTCGCCCGGCTGAACCAAACTGTGTGTGTGTGTGTGTGTGTGTGTGTATATATATATATTTCAATTTTGGAAATGGATTCAATCCTTCTTGGATACTCTTAACTACATACCGCCACCCCTCTAAAGTTAGGATACGACCTATTTTAAATACAGAATAGTAACATAACTGTAAGGAAAAATATAACAAGGGTTTATGAAGTAAGTTTCGACCCTCTTAGCATGAAGGATGCCTTCTTCCTAGATGTAAAATTCAAGAATGCTTGCATAGACAGACCACTAACCCACACAAATCTTGATGTTTATAAGTGATTGTTTTGCATTTTTTTTCTTTGTTATTAGATCCTGGGCTTCACAGACAACAGAATTTCACTAAAAGATGCTAATGCAGAATTCAATGACTCGAACTCTATCTTCAACTTAATTCTCAAAGTCCACTATACAATGCAGGACCCTGGAATGATCCTCCGTGGACTTATAAACGTTCTTTACGTCTATTGTTTCCCTTGAGAGATAAATAACATCATACTAGACCTGTAAAAACACATGTACTCAAATATCCACAAACACGCTTCTTGCCTTTCTCAACAAACAAAAATCCTTCTTTAAAATGGGTAACCAACGATACCCATCACTCAAACCCTATTCACCAACAAAAATTTCAAAATTATCATATAAAAAGAAAAACTTGTATAGTTGATTTTGCTAACCTAGGGGCAAAAATTTAAAATTTCAAAGGATAAACAAAAATTGCATCTATCTATTAAACATGCAATGGGCTAAAAAGAAAGAGTACTGAGGGCAGTCATTTGGCTTGAACACAAGCTCACGAAGAAGCCAAGAAAGGATAATCAGAGTTCAAGACATACCATGCCCTAGATTTCAGAGACTTGGGAGAAATTAAGAGAGAGAGAGAGAGACATATACTGAGAGAGCAATTAAGAAAAAGATCTATAAAATGTGAGAGAGAATAATAGAAAGGTAAGGTGATATATATATATATATACATACATAGAGAGAGAGAGGGCAGATAGAGAGCATATCTGTAAGTGCTTTCCGATGGGCGATCCTCATTGTAGTGGGCAAGTACTGTACCAAGGGGTAAGAGGGGGGAAAGAGCTTTAAGAGAGAGAGAGCACTGCTTTTCACGGCGTAACGGGTGTCGGGTTGAGAGAGAAGAAGCGTGCGGGGACGGTAGCGTTTTGTACAAGGGGAGAAAGTGTGAACTTTCTGACGTTTTGTAGGAGAGAGAGACCCCTCTTCTATGAGAAAAATCAAAAGGTAAATTGCAAGTAAGAGTCTAGAGTTTGGGCAATATTTCACTTAAGAGTTCAGAATTTCAATTGCGTTAATTTGATACCCAAAGTATTAGTTGGGCTTTCTTTTCAATTAGGGGTTTAACATCAGAAACCGTTTGTTGACCAAACGGAATTACTTCTAATTTTGCACATGCTGTGCATGTGATCAAATTGAAATTATATTATCCCCATTTTGCCCTCCCCACTCACTGTTCCGGCCAACTCTACCCATGAACTCCCCACACTCCCACTTCATCTAACTCCATTTTGAAAAATTTTCCCATTCGTCATCGCCAGTGTCGGCAATTGATTTGGTTTGAAACCTACCGTCAGCGACTGGTTTAAAACCTAACCATCAACCATTTGTATTGTCTCAGGCAAAGTAGAGAGACTTTCCAGGCGACAAGGAAAAAGCAAAAAATAAAAATAAAATAATATATATATATATATATATATATATAACACAAACACAGAAGAGAGAGAATGAAAAGAGGGTAATAAAAAAAGAAAAAAATTGCCTTTTGCAGTCATCTTCTCCGGCAATGGTCGCCAAAAAATTACTTTTTGTAGACTCTACTTTGGCTCGTTTGAGGGACAACCCTTTTGTTCCCAATGAAGTTTCCTATCCATGCCAATCATTCTGGAGATTCAACACAGATTTTGTCAAAATGGATTTTGTACATTAAACCTCTTTTATTCTCTTCTCTGCTCTTTGAAAACCCAAAACCCATAAATTTCCATCAACTATATATGAAAACCACACACCAAAATAGCACATAAATACGACAACACCAAATTAACAATCCAGCTTCACCGGAAAAAAGTCAGATTCCATCAATCAACCTCAACACTACCACCTCTTCGCCTAGCAACTCCTTCAGCTCGTTCAAAAACTCACTGTGCAATGACACATCACACTCTTCGAACACCACACGATGACATCTGTAGAGCACCACCGAGTCGGCCCCACCAGGTGGGCATTTTTCTGGGTAGTCACTTAGTGGGTCATGCTATGGCTGCCATCCGCCGCCACCGTTCTCCCCCTTCTGATCTCCTCATCCTCAACGACAACCCCATCAACATAAACCCCTTAATTGAAGTGCGGCTTGGATTGGCTTCAGGTCAGACGAGCTCAAGAACAGCTTCAAATCGATGGATGAGATAGAGAGAAGAAAATGGGTTTCACTGTTTAAGAGCACCTTGTTGCCCTAAACATCTCAAACGATGTCGTTTTTTGGGAAAGGCAAAAAAGTCATTTTTGAGTTGCCAGTTAACTCTGTCTGTGATTTCTGGTCAATGCTAATATTGGGTACCAAATTGACACAATTGAAATTTAGGACTTTTAAGTGAAATATGGCCCAAACTCTAGACCCTTAAGTGCAATTTACTCAAAATCAAATCTTGGATACTTTAATGTAGTCAAAAAATTGAAAATTAAAATACCACACTCCAAAGGGGTCAATTTTTTTAATGACACTTTCCATCTTTGAAAACAAGAAAGAAAATAAGGCATTGTTTGGTTGCGCTTTTCAAAAACTTTTTGGCTTTTTGCTATTAAGTAAAAACAACAAAACTATAAGTATGTTTTTTTACAATTGATTTTTGCTTCTATTTTTCATTACAAAAGCAAAAGTAAGTAGGGCAGAAGTCACCAAAATACGACAGATGTCATTGCCTCTCTCGTCGTTTGTCACAAGACATGACTGACTGGAGAAAAATGTGAGTGAGAGAGGTTGAATCGGGTGAGAGAGTATACAAATTTTGCTTTTAAAAGTAAGTTTTAGTTGCTTTTGATTAAAAACAAAATTTTGCTTCTACTTGCTTTTTACTTATTAAAAGCTATAACTAAACATTACTTTTTATTTTTGTAACTTTTTGCTTTCAAATTTTATTTTTTTATTATGTATAAAATGTCAACTATATCCTCCATTACAATTCAAATGAAATTCTTTAAATACACTATTTCCGGTATTAAGTTAGGTTTTTAATTTTTTATTCATTTTTTACATAATAGATAGATTTTATTATAACTTCTCATAGAGTATTTCTAAGGAATAACATCCCCTTAATTATTTTAGTGGGCGTTTGGCGCACTGTTTAGGGAGGTCTCAAAAGGTTTTTGAATGATAAAAGTTATTTTCATTATTTTACAAGCATTTGGTAAGCCACTCAAATTGCCTTTCAGAAAAAGTCATTTATTGCAAAAGGCAGTTTAGCACAAAATATTAGGAGTAACATTTCAAAATAATGTTTGCAAAAAGGCAAAAGATTGTTAGCAATAAAACTAAAAAATCTTGATGTTTATCCATTTTTTACACAAAAGGACTTTTAAAATATATGTTCACTAAACATCAATTTCTTTCATATGCCTTTTAAAAATTTTTTTTTAAAAAAAATGTTTTAAAAATGCCTTTTCTAAAAGGCCCTTTTATTTTGGAATGGTACACCAAACACACACTTAAAGAGCCAAACACAATATTTCCTCTTCCATTGAACTAGCTATTAGGCTACCTAATTACCTTTGGTATCCACTAGCTAGCTACTTGTTTCTTCAGTCAATTTTCTCACACTTTAAAGCATCTTCCTTTGGGGTCTGTTCGTTTGCTTGGAATTGTAACTCCTGAGAATCTGAAATTCTCGAGAGTTCAAACTCTCGAGATTTGAAATTTTGAGACTTAAAATATTGTTGTTCGAATGGTAATATGTTTTTATAAAAATGCGATTAATTTCCTTTTTCTTTTTCTTTTTTTTATAAGTCACTTTCCTTATTTGTTTTACACTTTTACAAGATATGTCTCTGCTTTCTACCCTTTTTCACTCGTCTTTTTCATTTTCATTTCTTCATAATCAATCAATGTCTCACTGTGGCAGTTTCTTGCTGCATCTATTTCGAATTCAATAGCTTATAGTCTATAGCGATTTGGCAATGTGGGCATGTTTAGAATCTGCCATAAATGTAATCTCTAACATTCACATATATATATATACACACACGTATAAATATACATCTATATATAATATATATATACATATATATATATATATATATATATATATATATATGTATGTATGTATGTATATGTGTATGTGTATATGTATATATATACATAAATGTAATCTCTAACACACACACACACACACATATATATATGTATATGTGTATGTGTATATGTATATATATATAAATGTAATCTCTAACACAGACACACACACACACACACACTTATATATATGTATATGTATATGTATATGTATATACGTATATAATTTGTAAAACAATAAATACAGAAAGATGAATGCATATGGATTGTGAAATGGGGGTGTGAATATATATATTTTACCAGAAAAAAATAAAATAATGAAGTGTGATAACAGCACTGAGAAAAATTGGTAGATGCATCAAGTTGGGTTTGTTTGATTTGCTTTGATGCCCAAAGATAGAAGAAGCCTTGGATTGTTCTATGTTAGATGTGGTGAACAAAATGGGTTGGAGAGCTTGGGCTTGACAGGTAAGAGTTTCTGGCTAGGTGAAGAGGTGTTGGATGATCTTGGGTTAGGGTAATTTGAGAGAAGAGATGGTTATAATAACAGAGCTTGAAGACTCTTAAATGCCATTGAAGGAGGTTTTGAAATAGTAAAAAGAAAGAAGGTTTTGATGAGGATGGCAAGTAGTGTCGTGGTTCGGCGCAAGAAGTTATCAATTCCTCCGTTTTATGATGGGATTTGCATCTCCCATAAATCATGAGAACTGGAATGTTCTGGGAAATCAAAATCCCGTGATTTTTTAAAAACAAACAGCTGTGTTTACTTCAAATCCCAAAAATTCCCATCCCGAATTCCCTTGAAACGAACAGACCCTTAAAAGTTGGTTAAGTTGAGAAAAAATGTAGAGCTCTATTAGACCACTCATTTGAATATTAAGCTGATTATTTTTAGAAAAATGTTATTTTCTAACTAAAGTAGTTAAAGAATAGTTAGTGCAGTTGAAGATGCACTTACAATTAATATGGATATTTTAGAACTTGCATATAGCTAATCACATCCATTTACATACATCCCTTTAATGCACCATCAAATTTATATATTTCCTTACTTCTGCCAACCAACATTCAATTGTCTCTATCCATGCACCATCTACCATATCTCTTACATGTATACACACACACACACACACATATATATGTGCACAATAATTAACGTTCAACTATATGACATCACATAGGTGATTTCATGCGCAACTCAAGTTGCGGTCATTTATCATCTACATGTGTGATTATGACCCCACACATATTAACAGGGTGCTATTTGAGTCACACATGAAATCACTAGCACAAGTGTTGCAAACATTTTCATATATATGTTTCAATATGTATATGCATATTTAGGATTCGATTGGATTTTGCTCTCATGTTCCTCTTTCCCCACATACACACATATATATACTATCGACAGCACACAGTGCGTTGCACGTGAAATTTTTATGTGAAAAAAATTCTTTAAAAAATCAAAATAATTTATAAAAAAAAAAAAAAACCATTAGCATAAAATCTTGTTATATTTTATTCTTTGAATCAGTAGTATCAATGCATGAAGAATCAATAAAAATATATAAAAATAAACTATTATCACCCATTAAAACCAAAATGTAAAAAGTGTGTGTGTGTGTGTGTGTGTGTGAGTGTAATGCATGAAGAAAAAAATCTTAGAAGACTGCCTCCACAAAGAACAAGGACGAAAAGAGGGTTTTTATTTGGTATATATATATACATGCTAGTTTAAATTAATTTCAAATTTTATATTTATGTACTTATTTATTTTGGCCGAAATCTTCCAATTTTGTTTGATAGATTGTTCTTCAAAAGTACATCGAGCAACGAAGCGACAGTGTTTTATTAAATACCGTGTTTTATTTGTTTCAGTATTTTATTATTTGGTTAAAGGTAAATAATATTAACATGTCCATCTTTATTTAAAACCAAGGGTAAAAAAGTATAAAGAAATCAATATTCAAACATTTCCAAATAATAAAAGTCTAACACCTTCAGTATACATAATAAAATTAATAGAAGAGTCACCCAAAAAAAAAAAAGCATATATAATAAGAAATATTATTACCGCTCCAAAATGAAGTCGAGAGGGATTAAAACAATAATTTGTCTATAAAAGATGAACTCATAACTTTTCATATCAACCCATCTTGGATCTCTACAAACTTATTATAAAAAAGGTTCAATGTTAATTGAATAAATTAAAAATTTGAAGGCTATCATATTGAAAAATAAATACATAAATGAAAGGAAACTAAAGCATATAGAAATCGTTAAATTCCCAAATAGGTCATGCGGGTGATTTGATTGTATACCGAATACATGGAGCAAACACATAATAAATGCCAATAGCTTGAACTTCACTAGTAGTCGTAGCACCAATCCTCTTCGCAAGGTCAGGTTCCTAGAATATGTCATATATGGATTGTATAAGAATCATAGCCAAATAAGGTTTCTTTCCACACAGTCATAATTGATCTAAGTAACATTTCAAATTGATTTCAAATTCAGTTAACATGTAAATCATCTTTATCTTAAGTCAATAGTAAATAATAATAATAATGATAATTAAATAAGGGTAATATTGTCAATCAAAAGTTTTTCTGCCTAAAAAACTTTTATTAGTAGTATAGATATATAGAGGGAGAGATCTCTTGACAATAGTTATAAGACTTTTTACTCTTACACTTGTCAATATTTTTTTGTAAGAATAATATTTTGTCAATTCCACCGTTGGATTAAATATTCTCTTCATGCACGCCATGCATGACCGAATTTCAAGTTAATGAAATATTGGGAAAGGTTTGATCTGTAAGTTTACATTTATTTTATAAGCAAAACTTTAATTTGTGATACTTTATGGATGACATAGTTCATAATCTCTGATTACATTAAAATTCAACATGCATAACATGAATGACTGAAATATTTTATCTAATGGTTGGATTGACAAAATATTATTCCTATAAAAAGATATTGACGAGTGTAAAAGTAAAAAGTTTTACACCATATGTCAATGGATCTATCTCTCATTTATATATATATATATATATATCTGTGGATGGGATCAGGGACATAAAATTTAGCACAAATTTTGACACAAATCCTAAGCCATTAGATCCTATAAATTCAACAGTCTTTAACACCACTGACATGGGCAATATTCTTCCCTATGACTAATGTGGTGCTAACATGGAATATTAAAAAAAAAAAAAAAAAAACAACTAATGCGCTCAACTCAAATCGTTCGCCCCTCTTTGTCATTTCTCTGTGTTCTCCTCTATTGTTTCTCTACTCTTCCGTCATGATATCTTACGTCGGCATGAAGGTTTAATATAATACTCCAAAAATGATCCTCAACTAGCTTCTTCAAAATGGTAGATTTCCATTTTAATTTATTAGACCCCATTTTTTTAGGGAATTTTGGCCAAAACCCCCATGTATAAGAGTTCTTAGACAATAGAACTCACAAAAACTAACGTTTGGTGAAAACCCCTTTTGACAGTAAAAGGACTAAAACACCCCTATTTTAACAACTTACCTTAATTTACAAACGTGCCATTTCACACCCCCGCCCAAAAATCAGGCTTCTCCCACGCCCTATTTTTTGCAGCGAGAATATATATAGAAAAAGAAACGGCGTTAAAAACCTTTCAAAAGTCACATTTCATCATTCGCACCATACCAAAAAGTCAATTATAGGGTTTTTTTTTTTCTCTCTTTTGAGCATACCAAAGTGCTTCTGGCGATAATATATCATAGCTAATAATAACATGCAGTTTACTACGTGTGATTTGTAAAATTTATACATACAATAGTATCAATTTACTGTTGTGTATTTTATAAAATTTATACATGCAATAGTATCAATTTACTGTTGTTTGCTTTGGAAAAATTATACACCACATAATAACATAATAACAGTTTACTATTTGTGTTATAAAAAACACTATAGGTGATAGTATCATCATACTATTTGAAACAAAAAATATGAATTCCAAGGGAAAAAAAACTCAAAATAGTACTATAGATAATAACATGATACTTTTGGCGAAACAAATTGCACTGTTCCAAACATAGTGTGCAACAGTAGCAATATACTGTTCGAAAATGGTAATTACACAATAATAGCATACTGTTCCATATTAAAAAACACAACTACAAATTGCACTGTTACAAAAAATAGTGTGCAACAGTACCAATATACTGTTGGAATAAGAAAAATAGTCAAAAAAAAATTCTAAACAAATCATACACCCCAAAAATGAACATATCTGAAGTTTCAAACAAAGACACAAAAAATAAATAAATAAACCAGCCCAGATCTAGAATTTAAAGAAGACGAAGAAGAAGAAGAAGAAGAAGAAGAAGATGACGACATCTAGGAAGGTGGTCGGAGAAGTTCAATCGCCATCAAAGAAGAAGGTTGATCTACCTTTTCAGGTCTGATACTATAGCCGAATGCCTCTCTTCTCATTCTTCTTCTTTTACTACTTCATTTGCTTCTTCTTCTTCTTCTTCTTCTTCTTCTTCTTCTTCTTCTTCCTCAAAACCAGATCTTCATAGCCATTGTTGCCTTCCCTCTTCAACTGCTGCTATCACTCCTCTCCCCCCCCCCTCTCTCTCTTTCTCTTTCCCTCCCCCCTCCCTTCTTCCCGTAAATGAATTGGGCTGTAAATATAAAAGGTTAAAACAGGTATTTTTAAAAAAATATTTCCTTTTGCTTGAAGAATCTTTTAAAAAAGGGGTTTTGGAGTTAAAAAATCTTATGGTGGGTTTTTTGTTAAAAGCTGTTCCCTAATAGGGGTTATTGCTAATTTCTCCTTTTTTTTAAGACAATAGGTTTAGTTTATCAAAAGGATTTTCTCGATAGCATCACAAATTTTTCTATGAAATGGTTAAGCAATCATACACTATATGGAGCTTAATTATTATGAGATATCAATTTAGAAAAGGATTGGGTAGATCTAAATGTGGAACACAAAAAAGCATTCACTCTACATAATATTCCAATTTCTGTTTTGCCAGCATTCCATTGCCTTCATCTACTCACCTTCGTCTTGTCGTTTTGCCATCCTGTCATTGCCGCTAGGTAGATCTGAACCTAGGCTAAGGTCTTGTGAGAAGACAGAGATGAATGATAGAGAGAACAAACTGTGCTATTACGGTTGTGTAGCCTTCATCCAATGGGCTTCACGCCCTCCTCCGTTGTCTAGCCACCATTATCTCGTTCTCTAGGTAGATCTAAACTAAGGTTAGAGTTTGATGAGAAAAGATCAAAGAGAAATGGTAGAGAGGAAGAACGTTTGGGTTTTGATTTGTTTTGTTTTTTTTTTTTTTTTTGGTTCCATATCAACTATAAGAAAAGAAATTGTTTTCACATTAGCATTGTTAAAGTCCATTAGATTGGTAACGATCAGATGCATTAGGATCAACATACACATATTTTTACACAAATTCTTACACAATGTTGTTTTATATAACGTATCTCCAATTAATATTTTGCAAAACCCATCGTTGGATTAGATAGTCTTCCCACATAGGTCATGCACACACAAAAATCAAGTTCATTCGAGATTAAGAGCCGTTTTATCCATAAATGTGTGATTTTTAGTGATTTAAAAGATAAGTTTTTGTTTTACATAATTTTTTACATAAATTTGTAGATAACCTATCTCTAATTCATATTTTGCAAAACCTACTGCTGCATTATATACTTTTTCACATAGGTTTTGCATGCAAAATATCAAGTTAATCTGAGACTTGTTGCCATTCGATCCAAATATATATTTTTTTAATTACTAAAAATCTCACATCTATGGATGAAGTAGCTCTTAAAGTCATACCAACTTGATTTTTCGTGTACATGACCTATGTGAGAAATCTAAAAGTTTGTTCCACAAAAATTTGAATTGAAGATTGTTTATTTAAAAACTTGTGTAAAAAATTGTGTATATATATAGGAAATTTTGGCCATAGCCCTAAGTATAAAAATACTTTTAAAATAGGCCCTAAGGGAAAAACAGTTTTGTGAAAACCCCTTTTGACCCCACAGTGACAAAAATATCCGTATTTTACATTTTGAATCAAATTACAATCGTGCCATTTTTTTCTCACGTTTTCTCCCTTTTGCCCGTGGTTTCACCACCTTAAATGATTCCCCACCGCCGATTAAGCTGCAAATGCTATTCTGGCACCTTTTTCTTTTCATCTCCAATGCTGATCAACTTCTCCGACAACTTCATCTCTCTCTCTCTCACTGTACGAGAACCTTTCTTCTTCTTCTTCTTTTTTTATTTTTTTTCCTCTTCTTTCCCTCCAGATCTGTTGCCATGGCCAAAACATAACCATGGCTCTTTTATGTGCTTCCACCATTTTATTATTGTGTGCTTTGTAAAGGTGTCATTTTATATATACAACAGTAATAGTTTATTACTGTGTGCTTTGTAAAATTTATACAGACAATAGTAACAGTTTACTATTGTGTGCTTTGAAAAATTTATACAGACAACAGTAATAGCTTACTGTTGTGTACTTTGAAAAATTTATATGGACAATAGTAACAGTGTACTATTATGTGTTCTGAAAAAAATTATATATCACATAGTAATAGTTTACTGTTGTCTTTGAAAAAATATATAGCAACATAGTAACAATTTGCTATTTTAAGTTATAAAAAAACACTACAATAGTAGCTCCCAAAAAATGACAAGATCTGAAATTGCGACCAAAGACACAAAAAAAAAAAAAAAAAAAAAGGAGAGCAAATCTGGAGTTTGGAGATGAAAAGAAGAAGAAGAAGAAGACGATAACCATGGCAGGGTGTGAGAGCATGAGCATCGTGTTTCAGATCCAGATCTGCGCACCGCACTACACGAGCATCGCTCCCATTCATCTTCTTCTTCTTAAAATTCAAATGTTCGCACTACACGAGCATCGCCGGCGCTATTCCGACCCTTCTTCATCAGTTGCTGCCACTTCACTCTTTTTCTCTTTCCCTCCCTCCTCCCCCTCTTCTTCTTATTCTTATTCATAAATGAATTCAGTTTGAAAAAATATACCGTAAATATAAAAGGTTAAAACAGGTTTTTTTTTTTAAAAATAATTTCCTTATGCTTAAAGAATCACTAAAAAAAAGGGTTATGGAGTTAAAAGCTCTTGTAACCTAGTAATGTATGAAGTACAACCCCAATGTGGATGTTTAAATAAGTTATATCAGCATGTGCTCACCTGATCATCATCTTATGTGTATTTATGTATAATAGGAAAAGTTGAATGAAGAGGGAAGATGAAAAAGTGGAAGTTGATTTTGATTTTTGAAGAGAGCTGCTCAAATATAAAACATGCGTAAGAAATGAAGAGCTTCATGCAAAGCCCCAAATCAATATTTCTTGAACTCAAAACAAAAATTCAAAGAATTAAACGGAAAATGTTGGGAAATTGAAGGAAATGTTTTAAGGAGACTTTGGCCCCAAGTCCACAAATTTGGACTTGTGCAGCCATAAGCCTCAAATCCATGAAAATAAGCATAGACAAAATTACCTTTCACCACACAGCCTATCCTTATAACTTTATACTAGTAGCGTAATTATTCTTGGGCTTCCATTCTCAGAAATCAGCACCTGTATCCTCTCGGAGAAGTTGCCGCCGTCCAATACACTATCAATATCCTATTCTTGCTTCTCTGGCACCTCTTCCAATGAAGTTTTTGCAGCAGATCCATTGGTGAAACCATCAGTTTTTGTACTAGTTCTACCAACCCCTACTCTAAATTCTCCAACACTTTCTTTAGTGGTGAAACCACCAGTTTTTACATGAGATCTAAAACCACAAGACTTTTCTGATGAAGTTTCTACACCAGATTTGGTGGTGAAACCACTAATTTTTGCACCAACACCACCAACCCTTGCTCCAGATTCTCCAACACTTCCTTTGGTGGTGAAACCACTAATTTTTGCATGAGATCTAATAGTAAAATCATTAGATTTTGCGCCAGCTCCACTAACCTTTTTTTTTTTTTTTTTTGTAGTAAGGACCCGACATAACCCATGTATAATCGGGGCTCTTATTGGGTAACCCATAAACCCATAAACGAGGGCCAAACCGTACTTTCCCAGAAAAAAACCCCTCGCTCCTTCGAGACCTCTCTCTGTGTCCATCTCGTTGTATGAGATCAGAGGGTATAGAGGTGGGAGAGAGGAGAGGACAGGAGAGGACAGAGACGAAGATGGGAAGAAGAACAGGTCGGTCATCCTCTGTTTCAGACACGAACCTTCTCCTTCGTCGTCTACAGTCGTGTAAGAACAAATACTACACCTTCGACGACATCATCGACCATCTCCGTTCGACCTATCCAGATTACAGACGACTCAAGGAGCAACCATTCTCTCGATTCGTCCAGCAAACCCTTGAAAAACAAAACAACAACAAGAAACCCTCGTCTTCTTCACATACGCCAAAAATCCGCAATGACGACGACGAAGACATTCAAACGCCGGCTCGCAAAAAACCTAGGAAGATTGATCTGAGAGAAGAGCGACTGCGCCGCATCGAAAATCAACACCGCCCGAGGACATTCGGTGATCGCGACCGTTCATTGGCGTCATCATCTTCGCCTTCTTCGTCGTCAGGCGATGAGGATGAAGAAGAAGACGACGGTGCAGTTTCCACCTCCGAAGATGCGATTTACGGCGAGAATGTTGAGCCGGAGTTCGATTTGATGAAGTCGATGTTGCGAGCGAGTTATGGAAAGTCATCGAAGAATGTTGAATTGAATGTGGAGGAGAAGAATTTGGAATTTGAGGTTGGTGAGGAGCCCAAGAAGATTGATATGATTGAAGGAGGAGGAGGAGGAGGAGGAGGAGGAGGAGGAGGAGATGGGGTTCAAGAGAGGCTGGAGAGGAGAAAATTGGATGGTTCCAGTTCGAATGGTGTCGAGGCAAAGGGGAAGGAGGGGCCGAGGTTTAGGGATTTGGGTGGGATGAAAGGGGTATTGGAGGAATTGAAGATGGAGGTAATTGTGCCGTTGTACCACCCACAGCTGCCGCGGTGGCTGGGAGTGAGGCCGATGGCAGGAATTTTGTTGCACGGACCGCCTGGCTGTGGCAAGACAAGGCTCGCTCATGCCATTGCTAATGAGACCGGTGTTCCATTCTATAAGATTTCGGCTACCGAAATCGTCTCTGGTGTCTCAGGTATTAATCTCTTACCCTCCGTTTGGTTGCTGAGAAAGTGGGAGAAAGAGAAGAATAAAATTTTGAGTCCTAAACATTATTCTAGTGAAATTAAGATAGTTGTGTGGAGGGTTTTTTATTTATTTTTTATAGATTCAAATTACGATTTTTTTTTTCTAATTCTATATTTTCTCAAAAACCAATAAAACATTCAGCTTCAAAATTTGTTACACTTCTCTTTGAATTTATAAACATAATTTGACCTAGGATGATGATAATGTATTTGCCAAAATTATTTCGTTATATTTGTGAATGCTATTTGACTATGTGAGTCTATGACTTTTATAGCCGCCGAACGATGTGACTAAATGCCTAATTGAGAAGAAAGGGAAATAAAAAGTTCTATGACAACTGAAGGTTGGAAAAGAATAATGCCAGTGACAAAATATCATCTAATAACATTGTTTTGAAGGGAATATATTTGGAAGCACTATCCTTATAACAAACACACACACACACAGATATTTATGTATATTATATCAAACTTGCGCATGCGCATGACAGATAAATTTAATTTCTTTTCTATAACACTTTTGGTGCTTTAGCTGATTGCCCTCGTCCCAGTATGTTTCAATCCAATGTTTTTTTTTTTTTTTTTGGATGAAGTAATGATATATATATATATATATATATATATATATAAACTAAAGGGCTTAACCATCCTACATAAGACATATATACAAGTGTTAAGTTTGGCCTCCCCAAACCAAAACTTAGGAGCCAACCAAAAACCAAAAGAGGGAAACAAAGTTCCTCCACTCCCTGCCAAAATTTTAAGGAGTTGATAAAAGCTAAAAAGGAAATATTACAACCTCCCTTATAGTTACAAACCACCAATAAAGGTATTTCAACAAGACGGACTTTAGCTCCACAATATTCCTTTCCATCCCTTTGAAAGATCTTAAATTTCACTCTTTCCAAATGCACCAAAAAAGTGCATGTGGAACCAATCTCCACACTACCTTAGCTTCTTTCTGACCCCCTTTAGATAGTATCATGAATGGATGAAGGTAAAACCCATTTGATTCCAAATAAATGAGACATTAATTCCCACAAACTTCTCGCCGCCCCACAATTGATAAAGAGATGATTCGTGGTTTCCGCATCCTCTTTATACATAATACACCTATTGGGTATCTCCCACCTCATTCTAACCAAAAGATCAATATTGAGGCGTTTGTCTAGGGCCACCAACCTAGAGAACAAAGCAACTTTCAAAGGAATTGAAGAAATCCAAATATTTTTGGCCGGTTGAAACACTTCACCATGGGAGTTCAAAGAGAATAATAAGATTTCACTGAGTTATACCTTTGGGATCTTTACACCATAGCAATAAGTCATTCCCTTGAAATGAAATCTTACGTATAAATGTGAAAGAAAATCAAAGCACTATCCACCTCGCAATCACTGAAGTGTCTACATATGATGTTCCAATGCATCCCTCCCCCTCCATCCACAAATTAGTCTAAAACCCATGCTACATTGTTAGCCACTAGTCTCATACAAATGAGGATATACCTCCATAAGAGGAGTATTGCCACACGGCCCACAACTGACATTTTCTCAAAGTTGTACCCTATTTGGCTATCCCCCCTTCCCACTTTAAATCTAATATCCTCCAAAAATTCTTCTAACCATTGTGTAATTGCCCTTCCAAAGCCCTGTGCCATGTGATCTCCTATTTTCATTATGCCACCCCCTTCCCTAACCCCATATTTCCAAATAATAACATCCCTCCACAAGCCTTGATCGCCTTTACCAAATCTCTAAAGCCATTTTGCCAAGAAGCGCTTGGTTCATTTTCATGATGGATCTAATTCTTAACCCTCCTTTATCTTTTGGTAAGCACACCTGTTTTCCAATCTACAGGATGAAATTTAAACTTACCATTTATATCATTTCACAAGTAATCTCTTTGTAGCTTTTCAATCCTTGTTGCCACCGATTTTGGAATCTTTAGAATGGACATATAATTTTGGATACTATCAAGAGAACTTCGGATCAAAATTAGTTTGCCTCCTTTTAAAAGATACCTTTTTTTTTTCATCCACTAGGCCACTAGGGTCTTCTTTCAATCTTCTCAAGCACCGGATCCTGTACTCTTAATTCTTTGCAATGAGATCCAAGAGGAAGCCCAAGGTAAGTAGTTGTCAATTTCCCTACCTTGCAATTTAAATTAATGGCAAGAGTATGTTTTAATCTAATGTAGCTTGTACCATGATGAAGATCAGTGGTAGCACAGTAGCACCCTTTAACAATGTATAAAAGAAGTGGAAATGAGGGTTTTGACTTCCAGGGCCCAAGCCTTGATTTGGAACATGTTGGATGATGTGGGGCCCACTTGGAGCGTTGCATAATTGGGTTAGTTAGGTTGGGTCATGCTTGGGCTTCAATTTTGGAATTTCTATTAATTTTAATGGGAGATTATCTATTAATTTTGAGTTAGTTTTGTTGGGTCTTTTTGGGTGTAGTTCAAGTCCACTTGGTCTAAGTTCACTGGCTTGATTTGCAAGATTGCTTGGTCTCCCAATTGGCTTTTGTAGCAAGCTGACTTGCTCTTGAAGTTGGCTGGTGTTCAAGCTGGCTTGTTCTTTAAGGGGCTTACTTGTTCTCTAAGTTGGTTGGTGTTCAAACTTGCTTGTTTTTTAGGTTTGAGGGCATATATAAAAATGTAATAGCAGAATTTTGAAATCAATGAATGACATTTACTACAATTGGTGTTGGTTGTGAGCTATGAAGTACGGATACTTCAAACCCCCTAATGAATCCGTATCGGATACGCTACACCTAGGATACTTTTTGATACGTATCTGATACTTTTTGTACGTATTGGAATAGTAACAAACATTGCCACGTTATCGGATACTAGGGTTGGACATGGTTCGGTTCAGTCGGTATTTGGGGGGAAGTAGCCACCAAACCGAAGGTGTCGGTTTTGCCAATTTGTCAACCGAAGCCGACCGATATACAATGAAAATCACACCACACCGACCGAATATAAATCGGTGTGGTTCCATCAGTTTTTTTGGTTTAAAGGGGATTGAAATCTAAAGCAATTACTCTCTTTTGATGAACAAAAAAAACCCTAGAAATTAGATCTTCCCTACAAATATACATTCATGAATCCATACATATGATATGATATATAAATGTGTGTATATATATACATATATATATATATATATATATATATAGAAGATCGAGAAATAGGTACTTGAATGGCGTTGTGGAAGCTATTACCGTCGTTTATCACAGCAGTCGAAGACAGCGTTGAGAGCGTGAGCGTTGAAGATGGCATTGTCGTCGTCTTCGTCTGTCAAGAGCCGACTGGCATCCATCATCAAGAGAGCAAAGGAGAGAAACAACTTTTGCTTCTAGTTTTTGGTGGAAAGGACAAAGAGGGGTGGGGGTGGAGAAGCAGAGTCTGCTTTGATAGACGTTGGGCCCCACTTGCTTTTAATTTCCTCTATAACCTCTCCTTTCTTTCCCTTTTTTTTTTTTTTTTTGAAAACTGTGCATTTCCCTCACTTTTGTATGTTTGAATGCAAACATAAAAGTGGAGAACCAGATTTATCCAAAATACCGGTTCGGTTTGGTTGGTTTCGATAATAAAAGTAAGTGAACCGTGGACCGAACCGAAAAACACAAAAATCCTTAAATATGAAACCGAACCGACCTGAGTTAGTGGAAGAAAACGGCCGAAACCGTCCAGTTCGGTCCGGTTTTTCAGTTTTTATGTCCATCCCTATCGGATACACCTCGGATACTTCTCGGATACGTTTGGGATTCTTTTAGGGTTAGTTTGTAATTATTTATTTTTTAAATAAATGAGGATAAATTTAAAAATACGTAATACCCATACTTTGATGGAAACAATAAACCCAGTTGAGTTTTCTCATCTTAGTTTTCTTACCACTATCTCTCTCTTAGTGCAACCATTGTTGGACAATAGAGCTAAATGGCTATTTTGTAAATGTCATTCTATTTTTTTTTCTATAAATGATGAACATGGTTGATGCTTATGGATGTATTCTTTGTACATCTATTCTTGTATATTAATTGATTTTGTAGATGTTTCAAACCTTCTTTTTTTTTTTTTTAATGTTTATTATATATGTTTTAGACCAAATATTAATATTAACATATTTATTTATTAATGTATCTCCGCTGTATCGTATCCTACATTTTTTTAGAATTGCCGAATCGGCTTAGCCGTATCCGTATCTTGTATCCATATCCATATCCATGCTTCATAGGTTGTGAGCTTTCTTTGAATTCTTAAGGAGGTGCGATGCCTTGTTCACTAGGAGTGATTCCTTGAACCTACTAGTGTGAGGCTAGTAGTATCTCTGTCTCTATCTCTCTCTCCCTTTTTTCCCCTTGTTTCTTCAACTTGTCTACTGGCTTTCCCATTTGCCTCTGAAATTTTACAGCAACGATTCCAAACTAAACACTTCACTGGTCTAGCTTTAATTTCAGAACTTGTGTTGCTATGTTTGCTTGGAGACTTCTTTATTTATGAACTTGTAACAAATGAGGTGAAAATATTCTTCAATATGCTTAGTTCTTTCATGAAACACTGGATTTGGGCATGCAGTGAAGTGTCCAATCTCAGTCAAAATAATCATAGGCTCTTGATGATAGTCTAGGCTGAGTTTAAAAATAATTTTTGCTTTTCAAGAATACTGGCATATTTTTAATTAGTCATATTTAAGCTTTCATTCATTTGGGAAATTTGACTCCATTGACATTCTTGACCTTGAAATGTGATTGTTCACCTTGATCTTTTACTAATTAACTCTCAATTTGACTTTTAAAGTTGTATTATAATCTTGACTTTTTTTGGAGTCGAAGATCTCGTCACAAGAAATCCTACTACCCCCTCAACCTTGGATATATCTCCCTTAGACGTTCTATGGCATACCATCTATTTAGTAAAGGTACCAAGTTGGCCAGCTTGGAAGAGTAGTAGAACTAACCATCAATGATGACCTAATCCTGCATCTCAACTGGATCAAGGAATTTGTAAGGATTGTAAAGTAATACTTGGAGAAAGTTTAACCACACAACATACATTACTGGTGTTAGATGTATGCCTTAGGGCATGTCGGAGGAAGAATTGGGAAAATAGAAACCCAAGAAGTAGGTAAACAACGTATGCAGAAAATAAGTGTACTAGAGATGAGCATGTTAAGTTGGATAAGTGATAATACAAGGAGAGATAAAATAAGAAATGAATGCATTCGTGAGAAGGTAGGAATGGTACCAATCGAATAGAAAATGAGGGAGAACTGTTTGAGGTGGTTTGGTAATTAGCAACGAAGACCCTGGAATGCACCGGTACGAAAAGGTGAGTTGAAGGCTTCAAAAGGATTAGAGCAAGGCCCAAAACAATGTGGTTAGAGGTGGCTAGAATAGACACGTGTACTAAAGATTTAATAGAGGATACATCCCTTGATAAAATTGAATGGTGTAAACGGATTCATGTAGCTGATAGCATGTAGCTGGGATTAAGGCTTTGTTGAGTTGAGTTGCATGTGATTTAAGCATGAGAGCATGTGTTGGAACAATCCACCAGATTTGATAGATTAATATATCTGTGAATGGGCAATGCTTGTGATCTGCAGAACAAAATAATGTATATTTAATGATAGTTTTGATTTAAGGCAGGAAATTGATGAAAGTGAGTGTTGGAACAATTGGCCAGATTTTGGATCAATGTGACTATGATCAGGTGTAGTAGATCTATGTTACGGAGTGATCGGGGGATGCTTGTGATCTGCATGACATACGAATAAATGAATCAAGATCTGGTGCAGATTTGCTTTGTTTTTGTGCCTTTGGTAGGAATTTAGGAATTTAATTTTATAATTTGCGTCTTATAGGGGTTGCTGAGAAATAGTTGATTTCCAGTGGATTGCTTTGAAATTATGCAGATGAACATTCTGCCCCTTGCAGCATAACTTACATACCATTGGTTTGGTATCATGTTCCTTACACTGAGGCAGGCATCGTATGAAATTTCATGGTTGCATGAAGGTCATCATGTGTTGAAGCTCAAGTTCACAGCCACTAAAGGGTTGCAAAGCCATGGCTTCTTTACACTGCCACATTGGACTTTTTGACTGGGGGTTTATAATATCTTTGCGTAGTTGGTGTGGGTTGTTGTTAAGAGCATGGTTTTGATAATCACTTGGTCTTTATGGTCTTGTACTCAGAAAAATGTCATTTTTGTTTTTGGGATGTTAAGCCTTATATTTTTATTTTGGGAAATTAAAGCCTATCATTCTGATGATTTTTTTGCTGATCAATTTGTTTCTAAGGAATTTGTGTTAAGGCCGGGGATTTGGTGGCAAGAGATATAGAGTTTAATGGAAGTGTGTGGTGATGGCCATCATTTGGATTATTTGGAAAGAAAGAAACACTCAGATTTTCTTTTTTTAACAAGGGAGGTAGTATCCTTTCTTTGGGGGCGAACATTAGGATTTTGGCTGCTTTGTGGGTCTCTCTACCTCTAACGAGTGTAAGGGTGTTCCTCTCCACCTTACCCTCATGGATTGAAAGGCTGTGTGTTTGTCAAGACATCCACACAATTGATGTTCTTGTTTTCTCTATGGGGTCGTTTACATTTTGCTTCTTGATGAGCCTATCCTTCGTAATACTATTTTCTTACATATGATGTTTCGTTGTTTATCAAGGGTGAAAAAATAGAAATAGATCTAACACCAAATCAAGCTCTTATGGGAAAATAGCTTTGGAGGTTTGGCAAGGGTGATCAAGGCTTGTGGACGGATGTAGTGGGTTGGAAGTATGGTGTATCTAGTGAAGGATGGTGGACTAAGGAGGTTAGAGGCTTTCATAGTGTAGGCCTTTGGAAGGCTATTATGCAAGGTCTTAACAATTTTAAGAAAGAGATTGGTTTTAAAGTGGGTAATGGAAATAGAGTGAGATTTTGGAAGGATAAGTGGTGTTCTTTTTTGCCTCTTATGGATACTTTTCCTTCTTTGTATGATATTGCTCTTGATAAAGAAGCATTGGTTAGAGAATTTTTGGAAGGGGACAATGGTGTCATTTTTTGTAACATAGCTTTTTCAAAAAGCTTCAATGATTGGGAGTTGGAAAGTGTCCTTGTTTTTTTTCATACTCTTTATGATAGTAAGATTTTAGGTGGGTGAGAATGATTCTTTGGTGTGGCGCAAGGACCCCAAAGGGTTATTCTCCGTAAAATCTTTCTACAACAATTTAAGTCCTCAAAGAGTTCATTCTTTTCCGGCAAAGATCACTTGGATTGCTTCGGTTCCCCTTAAAGTGGCTTTCTTTAGTTGGTTGGTGGGAAGTGATAAATGTTTGACTTTAGATCACCTTATTGGGAGAGGTATGCCTATGCCTAATAGGTATCCTTTGCAAGGACAAGGCGGAAACGGTGGACTATCTTTTCATCGATTGCATTGTGGCTAGAAGTCTTTGGAGAGGAATTTTAGGACTTTTGAAGGGATTGAGAAGTCGGTCATTGATCTCAAATCCATTTGTCCTAAGAACCTTTTTTTGTGGTTGTCTAGCTATGCTAATATTGACAAACTTCTTTTGTACATTTTGTAGATTCCCTAAAACTATAAAGGGGTCTTCTTTTCTTGTGCATTGGTGCTTGTATATGTCTCATGTACTAGGGCTAAGGCTCTTCTTTTTAATTCAAACTTTACTTCATAAAAAAAAACAAAAAAACAAAAAAAGGGAGAAAAAATAGAAAAAAATTATTGATTTTGAATTTTATATCTTTCTAATATTTTTCTCTTTCAAGCTGATTGTTGTCTAGTATTGGCTTTGGGGAACCGTTTACTGCCATTTTTCCTTCCTCCCTGGGTTCAACCTTGTGATGGAGAAGCTTTCTTAAAAGCATTTATTATTCCTCCTGTTTGATGTGATTACTTTTCAGGTGCATCGGAAGAGAATATTAGGGAGCTCTTCTCAAAAGCATACCGGACTGCACCGTCAATTGTATTTATCGATGAGATTGATGCAATTGCTTCAAAAAGAGAAAATCTTCAGAGAGAGATGGAGCGGCGGATTGTGACCCAATTGATGACTTGTATGGATGAATCACATAGACTCGTACAGCCGACTGAGTCAGATGTGAATTCTGAAACCTCTGATTGCAGACCTGGCTATGTTCTTGTAATTGGAGCTACTAATAGACCTGATGCTGTTGACCCAGCACTAAGAAGGCCTGGACGATTTGATCGCGAGATTGTTTTAGGTGTTCCGGATGAAAGTGCAAGGGTTGAGATTCTTTCTGTGCTTGCACGCAATCTTAGACTTGAGGGTACTTTTGATCTTGCAAAAATAGCGAGGGCTACACCAGGGTTTGTTGGAGCTGACTTGGCAGCCCTGGCCTAATAAGGCTGGAAACCTTGCCATGAAGCGAATCATAGACAGAAGAAAGTCTGAGCTATCTAGAGAAACTGCGGATGGGGAGCATACTGAAGAGTGGTGGAGGCACCCATGGTTGCCTGAAGAGATGGAAAGGCTTAGCATTACTATGGCAGATTTTGAGGTAATTTGGCAAGAAGGAACTTTTTTTTATTAATAAATGTTTGGAATTTATGTGCACTTGTATGCCTATACGTGTTGTATCCATTAATCAATATTTGGTTGTTGCCATCTTTATCAACTCATTTTAGGGAAAAATTGAATATACCATTTGTTGATGGCTTGATGCTATTTTCATGATTTAACGGTAAGTTTCAGTTTGATTACTATGCATTTCCAGCCCTATATCTCTACACCCTTAGGCTCTATTTATTTCGACAAAAATTAGTGTGGAAATTTCTTCTCAGAATTTTTTCCTCAAAAGCTCCACTTATCTCAATAAATATTTCACCTTGAAGCTTGTGCTTAATTTATCATGACTTTTTAGTTGGCTTTGATTACAAACATACCTTCACACCTGAAGTTTAATTGCTATTAATTCTTTTGGGTGAAAACATTTTCCATGGAATATTTTGCATTGAAATCAATGGATTGACGTGACTGCAGTATTGTACATGTGTTTAAACTTTCAAACGCATTAATAGAGACATTTTGTATGCTTTTATTTTGATTTATTGACCATTATCTTGGTATATTTCTTTATATTGGAGATCAAGGTTGGTATACTTTATTGTTTCCAATGCTAAAGTATTTTATATCCTAGGGTATTGCAAATCAACTTTTGTTGATTTGTCCTTTTTGATTGCTTAAAATGATGTTGCCATTTTGCTTTTTATGTGATTATCTGCAGGAGGCAGCAAAAATGGTCCAACCCTCTTCAAGGAGAGAAGGATTTTCTTCTATTCCTAATGTAAAATGGGAAGATGTTGGAGGACTTGAGTTTTTAAGGCAGCAGTTTGATCGTTATGTAGTTAGGCGTATAAAATATCCTGAGGACTATGAGGTATTTCTTAAGTCTCTCTCTCTCTCTCTCTCTCTCCAAGAGCGAAATTTATTGACAGTTAGGAATTATTGAAAAGATACAATTAGGACGAGATCTCCTCTGAAAAAGAAAGAGAAATAGAAGGAGAAAGAAGACAAATATCCAATAACATCTAATGACTGCGTGATAATTCTTGGTGCCAATATTGTCTAGCCATGTCCCACTAAAACACTCCTGAGACAACAAGGTCACTCTCTGATGGCTTAGTGTTTAATTGGTTAGAAAGGAAATACCCTTGTTGGAAGCCTAAGCTTTTTGGTCCAGACAAGCATGTCCGTGGTGTGGTAGTAATTGATTCTATTAGTAATTTTATTTTAAGTTTGAGTCTATTAGTAGTTTTATTTGAAGTTTTCTGTTTATTTTAGATAGAATTTCTATATTTTATGTTGGGAAGATTCAAGTTACTGTCCACACAGTAGTGCTCACGTGTTATTGTTCACGCAGTACTGTCCATGCTACTGTAGCATTGAACATTTAGGGGTATTTTGGCATTTTTGTGTTCTTTAATTGGGGTTTTAAAGTGTTTTCAGGGTTAGGATGTATCATTACTAGGGTTTTTTTTTTTTTTTTTTCCATATGGGTTGTGGGGTCTTATATGGGCCGTTTTCCCAAAGGGTTTCCTCATTATCAAAAAAAAAAGATATCATTATTGGGGTTTTTAATCTATTTGTAAGGCATTATTCTCTTTTGGGAAAATGATATTGAATGAAGAATTTACAGCTTTGAAAGCTTTCTTCCTTCTATATCTTTCTTCTTATTTTACATATTCGTTCTTCATCTTTTTTCATTCAAAATCTCTTTGAGAGTAAATCTATACAGCAGCCTAATGTGCAACCATTCAAATATAACCCTAATTGTGTTTCCAAGACCCTAATCTACCAAATCCTAATCATCCCTAGACATTCTCACACAAAACCCTAATTCTAAATCCCTACTTTAGTACTAAACCATAAGCGATCTTGTGTCATTTAGTATGAGAGCGAAAGATTCGATATTTTCCTAACTTTAAACTCTCTTCAATATTGGCCTCTACGGGGTTAGTTGAGCGGTTAGGCCTGGGTATGCTCCACAAAGGTCATTGCTTCGACTCCTCCTAGGCTCCCAGCTATCGCTGCCAGTGTGTAGGTATGGGGTGTCTCATATGGGCTGTTAGGTGATTTTGTCTGGGCTCAAACCTTGGCAGGAGTAAGGCCTAGGATACCACTAATTGTTAATTAAAAAAAATAAATGTTCTTCAATATTGTTTAACAACTATTGTTACAAACACCGAGCTTGTGTCTAAGTTTGAGGCCTTGTTTCAAGACCATGATAGCACCATGAAATGTTCAATTCAATTGAATGAAAGGGTGAGTTCCATGGTGGCATCAACAAAAGCCACTACATTGGGCTCCCAAAAGACCACTGTAGATGCCGTTGGTGTTGTTGCCATGCTGTTGTTGCTGTTGTCCTTGGGAAGAAGGCTAATGGATCTGACATGAGTGGAGGTATTCTTTTTCAACCCTTAATTACCAAGTAGTTCAAGAACGTTGTCTTGCTACCACCAGCATGAGTTTGATTGCAAGAACAGCCTAGATTTGTTGATGTGGTTAGAGGTGTTAGATTAGAAGTTGCTGATTTTTAGGGGGAAGAGTCTAAATCTGACGCCTTATCTCAAGATCGTAACAACATTGAGAAGGGTTTAGTTCAATAGTTCAATAGTTCAATTGAATGAAAGAGTGAGTTCAGTGGAAGCATCACTAGATGCATTAGGCTCTTGCTCCCTAAAGACCACTATAGATGCTTGTTGATAGGTAGATTCTTGTAGGAGAGCGAGAGGTGAACTATTTGAGTTGATGACATTCAAGTAGATGAGATAGAAAGAGGGTATTGTAGAGGGGAGAGCAAGGCAACTAGGGGGAATCTTGAGGTGTGGTAGGATGAGAGGATCTAGAGAGTGGAAATGCTCTTGATCATTGTAATTCCAAAGTTGTGTCCCCTTTCAAATGATCCATGGATGGCCTTTATATAGGAAGGCAAGCCTCCCACATGGTGGAATTCTATTGGTTAGATTTTCCACTCATGGTGCCTATGGGCTTTTATTGCTATAGGCCCATGAGCCCATTTAATGAGCTTGCAATGTGCGTGGCTTGTGTCTAATGGACAATATGGACCTCATTCCCCCATGGTCCAAGGTAGAAGGCATGTCGTCCTGGTTATGGGCGAGCCACTCAACTAGCTCAGTTAACCCTTGCTCTAGCCGCCAATCCAAGATCCTCAAGCTATCCCAATTGAATAGGCCTGGGTAGCTTGTTTTAGCCCCCCGGTTGGTACTAAGCCCTAATAAGCCCCCCTGGGTCCTGCCATTGCCCGAGTAGGCTTATGAGGGTCAAGGTATAGAGATAAAGTAAGCTGAGTTATTGAATTACCCCAACCCCTTGTTGCCTAAATACCCACTGCAACTTTCATAAATAGACATGTGTCAACGCCTTTGTTAAGTTTCCAACTTAAAAGCCTAAGCTTATAAGTGAAGGGCCCAAATAGGTATATGAAGACATGTTTAACTCGATATAAATCGATGTGGGATGTGGTATTTTCCAACACTCCCCCTCACGTGCAGGCTTAACACAGGCCTTGCACTGTGGGCAACAAACACAGGCTCAATAGGCCAAGAACGATATGCTCTAATCCCGTGTTAAGTTTCCAACCTAAAAGCCTAAGCTTGTAAGTGGAGGGCTCAAACAGGTATAGTAAGTCATATCAACTTTTTTATATTTAAATGATGTGGGATGTGGGACTTCCCAGCACTCCCCCTCATGTGCTAGGCCTTAACAAGATTCAAATGGCCTATCACGTGGACAATAAAGACGGGCTCACGAGCGAAACAGCCCAAGAACAATATGCTCTGATACCATGTAAAGTTTCCAACCTAAAAGCCTAAGCTTGTAAGTGGAGGCCCCAAACAGGTATATGAAGGCATGTTTAACTCGATATTTAATTGATGTGGGATGTGGTATATTTCCAACACTCCCCCTCATGTGCAGGCCTAACAAGATTCAAATGGCCTGTCACGTGGATAATAAAGACGGGCTCATGAGCGAAATGGGCCCAGGAACGACATGCTCTGATACCATGTTAAGTTTCCAACTTAAAAGCCTAAGCTTATAAGTAGAGGGCCCAAATAGGTATATGAAGACATGTTTGACTCGATATTTAATCGATGTGAGATGTGGTATTTTCCAACAGCCTTGTTGAATATTTATGTTATATAAACAATGCTATTGTTACCATTGTCCTTGGGAAGAAGGCTAGTGGAGCTGACACGAGTGTAGGCATAGGTTCATCTTCTTTAACCCTTAAATCACCAAGTAGTTTAGGATCAAGTCATGCTACTACCAATACAAGTTTGATTATAAGAAGAGCCTAGATTAGTTGATGTGGATAGAGGTATTAGATGGAAATTATTGATTTTTATGGGGAAAGCAACCCTGAAGTATTTTATTGGTTATGAAGCTTAGAGAGTAGTTTTTTTTTTTTTTTTTCCCAAGGAGGTAACATTTGAAAGATGAGCGAAAACTCTTTTTTGCATAGGCTAAATTGAAGGAGACAGCTAGAGTTTGGTGTGTGAAATACCAACAAACACATTATGAGGTCATTAGATTGTGGGATGACATAAAGACTGCTATGACACATTACTTTGTACAACTAATTACAAAGAACAAGTCAGTTTACACAATTGGTGCAAGGAGGTTTGTTGAGGAGTACACTACTAAGTATGTAGGACGTTTAGGGGAGACATCAAAGGTTGAGGGGTGGTAGGCTCTGTAGAAGTTTAAAGGGTGTGGATAGGCTAAGGTTTGTTGTAGGAGGGTTGCAGGAACGATAAGAAACAATTGTTGGAAATTCTCGACAACAGCAATTTTTTGGTCTAACAGCAGCTTCTTGAGGGATTAGAGTGGTGGGATGAAGGTCTCTAGGTGGGAATTGGTTGGGGTTATAAAGAAATAGGGTTAAGGGTTTACAAGGGTCTGGGGACAGGATTTTGGTGAATTTAACACAATAGTAGAAAACTTAGGAAGAAGAAGACAATCTTGGAATTAGTCCTACAATTCCATAGGCATCACACTTAGGGTTGGAGAGACAGCCTTACACCCTCAAAGTTTGTGAATCACTTACAAGAAACAGAAAATTTTATAATACTATTCCTTCATTCATTCCCTTCAAAATTCTGCTATTACATAACTTTAGGCTAGTAAACTTAAAGAACAAGCAAGCTTCTAACATAAGCCAACTAGGAGAGCAAGTAAGCTTCCAACATGAGCCAAGTTGGAGAGCAAGTGAGCTTTCAACACAAGCCAACTTAGAGAGCGAGTTTCCAAGACAAGCAGGTGAACTTGGATTCCAAACAAGACATAAAGCTTAGGGCTTGCTGCCCTAAGCCCACTTAACAAAACCCATTAAAACAAATATAGACTTTATCCCACATAAAAAATGCCCAAACCAACTAAACTTAAGCAAAGACATTATGGTTAAAGCCCATACAGAAGAACGCCCAGAACATCAGCCCACATAACTCAATTGAGCAAGATTCAATTTAAGCCCCATCTTGAAATTGATCCAATTTCCAAGGCCTTTTGAGGTCTGCATCATCTATGATCTTGTCAGAAGTTCCATGAAGATGTTATGATCACTATGTGTTGCCAAGGATTGAGTTCTCATATTTCTAGTTTAGTTGCTAATTAACTTTGCACCATGGCAGGTGCTATTCAAGTTGCTTACCAAATGGATGAAGAGTATAAAATCAGACTACAGAAAGCATTACTACGATTGAGAGAACAATTGTAGATGCAATTTGAGGAAAGTCAATTGACAAATTTCATGGTGGTTCTGCTACTTTCAACAACCAATTTGCTCGTTCAAAGTAGTTTGGGTTCTAATTCTAAGACTAAAGCTGAGATACAATGCTACACTTGTGAAGGCTTTAGACATTTTTCAACTTGGCTATTGAATTTTGCAGATAAGGAAGCCCTTATTGCTTTTGGAGTAGTGTGGGTTCTAATTCTAGGACTAAAGCCGAGATCAGGGTTCAAAGTCTTATCCATTTCGGAGGAGATCTCGCTGAGATGATCCGGTCTCATCCTAGGCCAAATTGATATTACCTAATGGTACAAAATATTCACGAGATACTCTCTCTCGGACAACACAAGTGAGATCTCGCTTGTTACAAGGCGTCACACATGAGATCTCTTTGACACGGTGAGTTTCGGATGAGATCTCACACATCTCGTGTGAGATTTATTGCTTCCCTTCTCTCTCACATCAACTTGCGGACAACCATCGATTCACAAATCACGAATAGTTACCAGACTTCTCTGGAACAGATCTGGTCAAGGTTTGAGGACTCGAGGGTTGACTGACAAGTGGGTTCTTCCGACGCGAGGGTGCTCGACTGGAGGGTTCGAGCTTTGTCTTGAGTTCACTATGTCTGAAATCTGGCAAGAGAAAGAACAGGAGAACCTGTTGCTATGGTTGCTGTTGACGTGCATTGTCATCATCTTCTTCTTCTCTTCTCCTTCATTGCTCTGTTTTCCTTTGTGTCGGTGGGTTGATATATATATATAATTTTGGAAAGAGGGCTGACTAGTCTCAGGCTTCTTATAAAATACAACACACTATATCATTTTTTGGCTAGATATAAAGCTTTGACCCTTTGACCTACTATAAATTACAACTTAGTATTTTTTATTTTCTTATTTCTAAAAAAGCAATCTCTTTTATTATTAGATTGTTTTATTTATAAAAATTACCCAACAATTTTAGTATTTTTAAAAAATTATTTTTCATCTTTCATTAACAAATAGGTAGTTTTAAAAGGTTATCATTTGTAATTTATAAGTTATTTGTAATTTACTTCTTTTTAATAAAGTAATAAATAATATTCATGCCTTTTATTTCAAAAGAGAAAAAAACACTTATGGAGTATTAAATATTATGTATTTTATAGTAAAGCAACACCCTAGTGCATGTTTTAATGTTCCTAACCATAGTATGCGTCCAAAGTTAATTGTTTTGCTTATTTGATGGTTCCAATGGGATTATGATATTTTTTCTAATTTTTCTATTATTTTTCTTAGATTTTTTTAAACATTCTTTCATGCATAAAGTTGCGTCTTGCTCGAAACGCGACGCGATGAGCGAGACCAAGATGACCGAGACCCAAACGCGACGAGGACTCAGACCGAGACTTTGAACCATGGCTGAGATTCAATGCTACACTTGCTAAGGCTTTGGACATTTTTTAGTTCAATGTCTATCTCGAATCATGAATTTTTTGGATAAGCAAGCTGTTATTGCTTATGCTACTCCATAGTAGAAGATTTTAAAGTTGACATTGTGCAATGTGATGTGCTACTTGTGAAGGTGTGCTTGTTGGGTTGACTATGGCTATTTGATAGGAAGGTGTAACATTGCGGCTACAGTAGTACATGTTCTTTCAAGCTTGGGGACTTTGAGATGAAGGTTATGCCAACTAGAGACTTTCCACCATTAATGCTCAAGAGGTCTCTGGGATTTTAAATGCATTGAATATGAAGATTCCATTCTTTGTCAAGCTCTAAACTTGACAGAGCCAAGTTCATTGAGAAGAGTTAGGTTACTGTTCATGAAGTAGTGTTCATGTGTAGCTGTTCACACAGTACTATTTACACTACTGTTGAAGTGAACAATTAGGGGTATTTTAGTATTTTTAGGTTCTTTTAATTAGGGTTTTAATGTGGTTAGGATTTATTTGTTTTAAGGGCTAGGATTTATTATTATGGGTTTTTAGTTGATATAGGGTTGTAATCTTCTCTTTTGGGGAAATGATGGAATGAAGCATTTACAGCTTTGAAAGCTTTGTTTGGAGGCCGGGGTGCCTAGATTTCTTCCTACTCTCTTTCTTCTTAGTCTTCTTAAGATACGTTTTCTTCTTCTTTCTTCTTTCTTTCTTTCTTTCTTTCTTCAAAATCTTTTTGAGAGTGAATCCGAACTGCAACCAAATCTGCAACCATTTAAATAAGCCTAATAAAACCATAAGTGTAGTTCCAAGACCTTATTCTACCAAACCCTAATCACCCCTAAATATTCCCACATAATTGTTTTATGTGGGTCTTTAGGTGGACCACTTGCTCTCCTTTGTAACCCTCTTTTTATTTATAATTTTTTTTTCCTTGTTGATAACAAAAATTCCCACATAAAACCCTACCTAAATTCCTACTTTAGTGCTCAACTCGAAATGATCCTGCATCACTCTTATCTAGGAAACTGGTCTCATAGTTTGCCAATTTGGAAGCCCCAGTTAGTATCTCTGGATAATTGACTCTCTTTGAGAGTGTGAGCGTATCTCAATGAACCATCTTTGTCCCACTTAATCATGTTGGCTGGGTCTTCTGAGAAAATTGTAATAGTCCCGGAGATTTAGCCTCCTTGAGACCTCGGAGGACGCCATGCAGCTCAGAGAAAAGGTAAAAATAATCATGTTATCATGACCTCAAAGGTGAAACCAATTCTGCTAGAACCCCAATTGAAAAAGAAAAGAAAAAGGCAAAAGAAACCAGCCCATCTTTTTTTTTTTTTTTTTTTTTTTTTACATGTTGACTGGCATGAGCAATCGATTGTCATTTGGGACAGGGACTCGATTGGCTATGTGGAAGTACCTCTTTAGGTTAGTTCCACATGCATCCATGGTGTTGTGGACTTTCATAGCTTAATGGTTGCTAGTAGAATTTAACCTTTTTCTTTTAATCTATAATTAATTAATGGGTGAAGGAACTTAGTTTGTTTTTGGCATGTCGATGTGGTGGAGGTTCCTGGGGGTGAGACTTTCCATGTTATGACTTAGATGCTGATAAGCTATGGAATGTTTGGATTGGTCCTGCACTCCTGCCTCTGAGCAGAACCTCAACTTTATTGCATCTAAAAAAAACAACCAACTTTGATGTGTCTTCCCCATTATATACTAACACAGACATTAGAATGCATCTTCTATTGATTATCTTTTAAGCACCATGATTTAGAAATAGAGACATGGATGAAAGTGAAGTTATCCTGGTTTCTTCCAGTATGGTTTTTTTTCTTATCTGACTTACAATTATGATTGTAATCTCCGAGGTATAGACATCCCATGATATGATTATGATCATCTTTTTGATGGAAGTTTAGTTGTGTTAATTACAAAAAAGCCAAAAGCCAAGTATACAGTGAGTATGCAAGTTAGTTGCTTTCTAGTATTCATGCATGCTACCATAATTTGGTGGTATCTCATTGTGGGATGATTGCTTCCTGGTTAAAAGTCAGATGTCTTCACCTAAACTCCTGCTGCCTTTTGTTTTGTTTGTGCACAAAAGCAATTCGTTCAATTTATGTTTTCATCCTCTAAAATTTTTGTTGGACAAGCTCTGAGGGGGCATCTTGGTGGCTAAATGTGTGAATTTTTGGGTTCTGAGTATGATTTCTGCTTTCAGGAATTTGGAGTAGATCTAGAGACAGGATTTTTGCTTTATGGACCTCCAGGCTGTGGTAAAACACTAATTGCCAAGGCTGTTGCTAATGAGGCGGGAGCCAATTTCATACACATAAAGGTCTGTCCCACATATATTTCGTTCTTTTTTTTTTTTTTTTTTTTTAATGTGATGCTCCCCAGTGCTTTAGCACAGTAAGTACTCTTAGACATGTTTTTGCTTGGTTCGAAAGTTGAAAATCTTTCTTGATTTTCTGGCGTTTGTTGATTGGTTAGGGCCCTGAACTTTTGAATAAATATGTTGGGGAAAGTGAATTGGCAGTTCGGACAATATTCAGTCGTGCTAGGACATGTTCTCCTTGCATACTTTTCTTCGATGAGGTAATGTTTCTCACTTCTTCTCAGATTATTATTATTATTATATTTAATTTGAGATTATGGGGTGTTTGATGACAAACATGGAGGGCTGGACTATTAGTTTCTGTTTTTATGAATTCGTGTGTATTTTCAATTCTCTGTTAGATTTCATAGGTCGGGGTTTCTTAAGTTCATCTATATCGGCATCAGAATTATTGTTTAGTTTTACTACCTATCTTGTTTTGGGAAAAGCCCACCCTTGAATTTTTTTTACATTTTAGTGCTCCTTGTGTTAGGTTGTGTCTAATATTTAATAGGTTATAACTAGTTGTTTTGCCTTTGTGGTGCATGGAAAATTGTGTTGATATCCTTTAGATATTTGATAAACTAGAAATTAAGTAGTTGAGGAAAATGGAAAGCTAATGTCCCCGCCTTAACAAAGACGTTATCAATGTCCCTATATTTGCCTAGCCAAATTTTCTGAACTTAAATACCTTTTTAAACAATGTGAAAGGGTTATTGATGTAGCACAATCCTTAAAGTATACGATAAGGTTGCCTACAACCAAGTGTAGGTGGGCTAAAAACTTGTTTCCTTTACCCTCTATTTGGTTCATGGATTCTATCAAAGAACAAAAAAGGAAAGGGAAAAAAATGAGGAAAGAAAATGAAAGGAAAAGATAAAATCACATCAAGCCAAAATTATTCTAATTCTTATTCTTCTTCCTATTTTCCATTGCAACCAAATAAAGAAAAGTACAATTCCTTATATTTTATTTTTTTTCCTTGATAAAATCCACGAACCATATAGAGCCTTAGATATTATGAGAGCATGGTGGTATTAAGGTTTGTGGATGGAAGAAGGGTTGATTTGGTGAAGGTATATGGTTGAATATGATGTGAAATCAAAAGACAAGGCTTGCTGGAAAAGTGGAAGGAAGGAAAGGTGGGAGGGATGAACTTTCCATCTCTAGAGAAAGGAAACCATCTTTCCTTCCTCTTTGTTTGGTAAGCAAGGAGGATGGAAAGGAAGGAAAAAGAATACTTATATTATTGGACCATAATATCCTCGCAAAGAAAAAGGAAAGAAATGAAGGCAAATGGTATTTTTGTCACAGCAAGTAACACTCACCCTTTCCTTCCACTTCTCCCATTTTTGGGAGGAAAGATTTTGGTGGGTTGGAAGGAAAGATCATCCTTCCACTTTTCCCTCCTTTCCTTTTGTTCCTTCCACTTTTCCTCTCTACCAAACAGACCACAAGGGTTATGGGGTTGAAATTAAGGCTAAGAAAAGGGCTGGTTGTGGATTTAAAATTGTACAGCAGTGCTGTAAATTAAAACAAGGAAGAAGAAAAAGAAAAAGAAGAAGATAAAGCTTGGAGTCTCACCAAGGGGTTTGTTCAAGTCTCACCCAGAAGAAAATCAATGGAGTCTCATCGTTAATTAAATGCAAAAGCTACTGAAAATTGTGTTATGCCAATGTATGGGGTCACTTGAGGTCTTTCCCAAATGCTTGTCCAAAACCTGAAAGGAGGGGGCTTTGCATTAGGCATACATAATGAAAATGTTTGGAATACCAAATCTGGACATGTTGCATCAATTTTTAAAATTTTTCCTTCATTTTCTCGGTGTCTAATCACTACAATAATGGGAAACCGTGATATATATATATATATGTGTGTGTGTGTGTGTGTGTGTATGTGTGTGAGAATACCAGAACCAGTCGTGAGACCCTTGCTAAGTTGGTCTGAGGTAGAGAGAATGGATTCGAAAGGGACATGCTTTTCCAAGTTTAGGAACCTAGGTAATAGTATCCCGATCAAACAGCTGACGAAGGGGATGAGCGGAACAGGGAGTCTACTGGACGCGGTTCAACTTGCGGAGACTCTTGGAACAGCTGGAGTAAGAGTCCCCCAAGTGAAATGGGGTATAGAAAGATATTTGTGGGGTGGCAAGGGCTCCCTTTTCTTTATGACGTTGCCTGAACACCTTGAAGTTTCATATTTGGAGCATCTTGAACCCTGGTTATACAACTTTAGAATTTCTTTCTCAACAAGTAGATAATGGAGGGCTGTTCTTTTGTCTCTCCGTCTATATTTGTCCTTTCTCTGCCTCCACTTGAACTGCACATGGTTAGACACTAAGCCAACTAACTCTATAGTTTAAGCAATAGGTCTTCTGGTCTTTAATTCATCAATGATCTGCACTGTGATAAATCGTTGCTATTGAGCATGTCTGTCCATTGTGCATTGGCGGCTACTATTGTGTAATTGTTAATTTTACTGTACTTTGTAACATTTAGACTTGTTTTGTTATTCTCTGTAGGTGGACGCTTTGACAACAAAGCGTGGAAAAGAAGGGGGATGGGTAGTCGAGCGGCTTTTGAATCAGGTCATTTAATTTGCAGATGATCTGCTGACACTGAACAAACTCTCTGCACATTCACTCATTATGCTTCCTATATTAAGAATTTATGATCTGATATGGATCTCAAATGAACCCAATGCTTGCTATTGCAGCTACTGATAGAGTTAGATGGCGCAGATCAGCGGCGTGGTGTTTTTGTTATTGGCGCCACAAATAGGTGCAACTCATTGTTCGGATTCTTCATTTTGTCTTGATAATGATTAATGTTATATCATTTCATTCAACTTGGTGTCTTTCTTGGTAGACCTGAGGTGATGGACCATGCTGTCTTGCGCCCCGGTAGGTTTGGGAAACTTCTTTATGTCCCTCTGCCCAGTCCAGATGAGCGTGGGTTGATCTTAAAAGCTCTTGCTAGGAAGAAGCCTATAGATGCTGATGTGGATTTGATTGCCATTGGACGGAAGGAGTCTTGTGAAAATCTTAGCGGGGCTGATCTTTCTGCACTGGTTTGTCTATGTTCTACATGTCTATTTCCATATGATGTTGGAGATGGAACCCACTTTACTGTCTCTTTGTGTGTGCGCGTGGAGGTTTTTTTAAATATTTTTTTGGTGTGTGGGTTTTGGGTTTTTTTTTTTTTTTGGGTGGGGTTGGTTGTTGGACCTTGGCATTGCGTATTCCTTAGTTTGTGGTCGGGTTCTTCATAACTTGTCTATTTTGTTGTACTTAATGCCAGATGAATGAAGCTGCAATGGCTGCTCTCGAAGAGAAATTGACATCAGTCCAGAGTAGCTCAGATGCAACTCCATTGACTATCAAGATGACACATTTCGAGCAAGCCCTGGGGAAAATTTCCCCATCCGTCTCAGATAAGGTATGAGCACTCTGTGTAGTTGTGTTTTCTAATACAAGATGTGTAAAACGTTTAGTAATTGAAGTTTTTCCAACTTTTATTGTCTCTGTGTGGGAGCAGCAAAAACAGTACTACCAGATTTTGTCTCGGAGCTTCAAAGCAGCATGAGAAGTACATTGGAGTATCAATTTTTGTGACAGTTTGGGTTGCCCAGATTTATATTTTGACAGCTTGGCAGAGGATGTTGTGAATGCCCAGCTGCCGACACAAGGCATTTTATAAGAAGCATAAGAAGCCACTTTTTGACCTCAAGAGAGAATCATTTTATCCTTGTGCTTTTTATTTATGTTAAGTACCCCAAGATAATGACCTGCATTTCCCACCATGGGAAGAAATTTTGTAGTGGAGGAGGCTTGAGATTCATAATTCAGTTTGGCTAGTGTATTTGGGAATCTAATGAGCATGTGATTTGTGGAATGAGATATATCCGGAAGAGAGAGAGAGTGAGGAGAGAGGTGTACCTGTGTGATTGACACATCAGTGATATGTGATCGTATTATTTTTTTCATTTGTTTGCTGATGGAAAAGGATAGAGTGATGCAAAATTGGAAGGGGAAGATCTCCTTGAATTCCAGAAATTATCAGTACTCTCTCTCTCTCTCTCTCTCTCTCTCTCTCTCTCTCTCTCTCTTGTTTTCTTAGGGCTTTGAGTTGGTTACTAAAGTTCTAATTTTTATTTTTGAGTGAGTTATTTAATTTTAATTCTTATGGATTTTTATATTGGTAAACATCTTTGGTAGGAATTTCTGCCGATGGCATGATGGTCTAGTGGCATTCTTTTCACTTGTTGGGAGCAATTTTGGTTTCAAGCTTATGGAGAGATTGATACCCATTTGTTAATATTGGGGGATAGGGGTAAGGAGGAAGGGATTCTTTTGTTGCAATGGACGGTTAAAGGTATTATTATACCCTATGGGTCCCACCCATTGCAATGGTGAGGATCTTTACTCGAGATAGGGGTGTATTACTATATTCTATGATTGTCAAAAAAAATAATAAAATAAAATAAAAATACAAAATGGAACACAGACTGTAAATTTTCGAAAAATCTTCTTTTATAAAATTATTTAAAATGATTTTTGTGATGCACAACGCGGTCTCTTTTCATGGAAGTGTTTTACATTTTTCATACGACCTTGAAAAGTTTAAAAAAACTGAGGGGTGCAAAGGAAGTTAAAGGGCGGCAATAGCTGTTCACAAGAAAAAATAACTTTGGGCAATCTTGCCAATTTAATGAAAATGAAGAGTGTTTGTATTTATTTGCAATTAAAAACTGTAAACGAATCAACTATTTATTTAATTAAATTGAAAAAATAATGCACTCTGTAATTTTATTTTATCCCCATTTCTCAACTTTTCCATTTCCAAAACTAGCAGCTCCATAGCTCCAGCGAGTTGAAAGATGGTGAAAACCCAGTAACAGTTCCAAGTCCCAAACTAAACCTAGGGGGCAAAATGCTTTCAAAGTGTGTGCATACAATAAGACTTTTTAAATAGAGGCCCGTGAATCACTGTTTTGTCAACGGCTCTTCCGATGCTGCTCTCTTGTAACCTTGTCGGGAAAAACACGCGCTTTCTTTTTTCTTCTCAACTTGTGACTTGTCCCGTGGGTCGCAGGCTAAAGTTAAAAGACCAACCTTCCAACCCCAAAACCGGTATATCAAAACAAAAGTATTTGACAAAGGAGTCTTTTACGGATCTTCCATACACCGCCCTAAAGGCTAAAGCGACGGGTCCTAATCTTCCCCTTTCTCGCTAGTCACAAGCCTCTTTGCACTTTCCAGCCAGCTTTTAGGACTGCGTTTGGCATTTCCTACACAAGCCCCAACCCCTTTTTAATTCAATTAAAGGAGTACTCCTTTTTTCTTTTTATTTATTTGGTGTAAAAATTAAAGCAATAATTACGTTTTAATATTAATGGACCACAGCAAACAAAAAAAATATCAATTTGTTTTAGTTCAAGTGGTTTTTTTATTTTTATTTTTGGCAAACTTGAATTTATAAAGAAAGAAAACTAAATGCTCATTACATCACGGGATAAAAACACCCCTAGTAATGCTGATCAAATAACCAAACCGATAATGGATCAACTTTAGTTTAGGTTTTGAATCAAGCCATTGAACACCCCTAATGACACCCTAGGCAACGCGAAATTGTCTTGACATTTTTTCTTTTTCCTTTCTATTTTTTTAAAAATTTAAATTTAATACAATTAAACCGACACGCATTCTATAATTGTCACAAGATATCAATATGGCAAAACAACTGTTGTGGTTGGACTCTAGGTTAGGCTACTGTTTTCTTCCTTGACATTTGACAGGTGAAAGATTCCCCCCCGCCCCCTTCTCCTTTCTTCTTTCTTTTTTGCGCTTTTATTTATTTCTAGGGTCATTCATAATAATTGAACTAATGACCCCCTCCCTACTCAAAGCATTTTCAAGGTCATTAGCTATCTAAATGACTACTCCAATGGTATTATTAATTTTTTAACTATTTCAATTTTTTTACTAAAATCTTTATTCTTTTAATCATTTGGTGGAGAGAGAAAAAAAAATGATGCATTAATGGAGAAAAGTGTCACTTTTTAAACTAAATAAAAATAGTTTAGCTAGTGAACATTAGCTAGCTAAATATAGTTATCTAAAATGACAATAGTTAAAATAACTAGCCATACTCTTGGAGAAGAAAAATATGATTTGACTAGTTAAAATACCCAAAGGTGTTGCATAGCCACTAGCTAGCCCCTTTGGAGATGCTCTTACTATTGTACTTGAGTGTAACCTATGAAGAATTGCACAACAATTTTATGTGAAATCGAGCTTAGTTTATTTCCACATCATCTTTTATGAATTATGATAATAAACAGTGGACTTTGGATTAACCGACACAGTACAGATCAAATATGCCAATAAATAATTTTTTCAATTAACAATTAGGAATATCATAGGTTTTCAGCACATCAATAAAAATTATCACACCTAATTATGAGTGCTATGGTTGAAATTATTTGTTTTTGCCACAAAACAATAATGAAGAATTTGAATTATAAAATAATGGTAAGGCATTGCAACCAAAACATACATATATATATATATATATATATATGTATTTGAGGGATAGTGAGTCTTTCATGTAACTGTGACATGACCATATAATGTCACAAGTCAATAAAAAGAAAATAAAATGAATTATGAAATCAAAAAATATTATGATAATATCATTTTATTCCATTTTCATTGATTTGTGATATTACATCATCCATATAACATTTTTTTTTTCCCTCATATTTGAGATATATTTCGATAGAGAAAGGGTGTTATAACATCATTATTACCTCACTCCCTTGACCCATATGCCTTGAAGGGACCAATATGATACAAGAGGTGGGTAGGTATTGAATCTACCACGTGTGAACAATTGAGAAAAGGTGTTCAAATTAAATTTGAGAGTAGGCTGTAGGCGTGGGTGGAAATATTTGAAACATACAGCGACAGCCAACCGCTTTGCTTTTCTCGAAGAGATAGAAAATAATTTGGAATTAATGGCATTTGTGTCATACGAATTTAATGCCCTCTCTGATTCGAGCTCTAAAAGAAAATTCGCTTGTGGTGGCGATTCCCATTATAAGTTGTCTATTTACTTTACTATTAATTAATTGGGTTTTCTTAGCGTGTATCTTAGGGCATATGTTAAAATACAATTAATAATCTAATTATTATATAAAAATGGTAAAAATTATTTGAAAAAAATGTGAAAATGCTTAGAAACTTATGCAAACATATTTCTCTATGTAATAATTGGATTATTAATTGCAACTTAATGTATACCCCTAGGGCATGCGTTAAGAAAACCCTAATTAATTAATTGATTAAAGGATGCATGCAGTGTGTGTCTAGGCATGCATTGTCTCTTCTTCTTCTTCTTCTTTCTTCTTCTTCTTCTTCTTTTTTTTTTTTTTTTTTTTTTTTTTTAAATCACTTATCCAAATTTTCTTTTCTTTTTTTTTTTGGGTAAAATTTGATAAATCTTAAGGGGGCCTCTATTGACATCCTAAGACTTGCTTTATATTCCCCACTTATCTTATATTTTAAGATTTTATGAATAATTTAAAATGTTTTTTATGAAAACTAGTTATCGTATTCACTAAAAAACATTATTTTGATCAATTTTGTAGAAAAAAGTTTTTTCAAAATTTGTCGTTTAAATAGATTTTTTAACCATTTATGAAGAGTTCTTCTATATGGGACTACTCTATAGACCTATTACATAGACCTACTAACGTGGTCACTTTCTATTGGTCTCCTCTTTAAAAGGTAAATAATTTGAAATCAATTATTTGCCCCAAATCCCCCAAAATCAGGTCGAAATAACTGAATAATCCCCATTCCATGTTTAAGCGTGAAATCACGAACAATATCAGACATTCTCTTATTCTCTCGTTCCCTCCTCCTCAAACCAATCAATTACAATATCGAACATTTTCTCATTCCCTCCTCCTCAAACTAGTTATTTACTCTTCTGAGCAAACATCATATCAAGTTGCGACGGAAGATCAAATGGGCTCTATTCGTTGATTGCTGACAATCTACCGTCGAAGTTTAGTTATCAAGTGATGATATGCGATGGTTCGAAAAAATGGTTAGAATCATATCCCTTTTTTAGGGTTAGATCGTTTTTTGATGATTGGGAAAAACCTATGTGAATAAGCTTGTTTTAACAACTATGAGGTAGTTTAAAATACTGAAAATCTTAATAGCACCCAAAATTTTCGAATTAATTCGGTATAATGCTATCAAAGACTAATTTATTCAATGTGGATATTTGTTCAAAAAAATCGACTTATTAAGTTGTAAAGTTACCATGGTATCATAATGGGGTTAATTGAACTAGTCCTCTGTTATGCAACTACTACAATGCTTGTCAAACCCTTACAATATATTTTAGTTATTAAGTGATTTTATAAAATTGCATTAGAATCTTAGGTGGTGTTTAATTTTAATTCAAAGTTCTCTTAGATTTGTTGCCCATTCTTGCTTAAAACAGAATTATTTACAGGGAAATTATTGTTTGGCTTTGAAATTCTAACTAGGGATGGGGGGTTGTTCTTTGTTAATGCTTATTTAAGCTTGAAGCCTTGAAACCAAAAACAATTAGAGAATTGTGAATGAATTATTAACCTTTGGCTTTTTAGAAGTTAATCTTTGCTTTTAATCCTTTGGTCGATTTCTTAGCATGTTTTTTTGGTCGATTCTTTTGGCTAAATAATTGAATTTTACCCAATTTCATCTTATCTCGCTGTTAATCGTGTTTGGTTCATTTATTTTTATTTTGCCACTTATTTTCCAACATAAAAACATGGATAAGTTATTTTGCCACTTGTTTTGCTTACTTATTTAAGTATGTAGTTGTATTTTTTTTCCAGTTTTCATCCAGTTATTAAGTCACAAAATACATTTGCATAGCAGGGTCTGTGTTATAAGAAGTTATTAAGAAATATAATTCAATTATTAAATGATGTTTGCGTATTATTGCAATCTTAGCAGTTATTAAGTGAATACAATGGATAATTCAAATATCTCAAAGTAACTCATATAAACTTGATATTACAAAGTAACTTGTTGCTAGTAATTCACATAGTAACTTAGTTCCTAATAAGTAATATAATTTGATATCACATAGTAACTTGTTATTAGGTAGGTCACAAGAAGAAGAAGAAGATGTAGTAGTTGATGTTCTGATTTTGTTTTATTTTTTACTTTTTGCCACTCCGTTTGGTGTGAAGAGAATCTATGTATGTAATTAATTAGAAGAACCCACTAAATCCACATCTGTTACTTTACAATCTTCTAAAGCACATTGAAAACCCACTTTACAATTAAAATCTCATAGGGGTATTCATTCATTTAATATGATGCTTCATCATTATATGTTATCTTCCTTCTTATCTATAAGATTCCAATTAACTTGCTCACAAAGGCATGGTATAGTACGACAGATTGTGTTTTCTTGTTTGGAGTCAAAGATTGCCGGTGGCAAGTTCCACTTTTTTATCCCTTTGCTTACCTTTTGATATCCCTTTGCTTACCTTTTTGATATATATATATATATAGATATATATTAGGGTTATTGACGATTCACTATCATTAATTTTATCCTGTTTTTCAAAGTAGTCCACGAATTTTGACATTATGTAATTTTGGGATAATTTTAAATTTATTGCTTCAATGTGGGTCAACCAGTGACATCCCTCACTTAAGTTTAACGGAATAAAAATTGTACAAACCTCCATCTGTTAGTTGATTGTTAGAAGTGATTGATGTCATGCAAAAGACATCAAAAAATGCCAACTTTGCCTCTATTAAGGGTTAATATATATGCTAATGGCATGACAGCTTAGGGTATTCACTAATTTGTTGAGTGAGTGATCTCAGGTTTAACCTTATAGAGAGCCGTAGATATCCATTTGTTAATATTGGGAGGGTTAGGCGTCGGGTAAATTCTATCGATCGTAAAAAAATAATAAATAAATAAATAAATAGTGTTAATAAATGAAGAAGACTTTGTAACCCTAATTTGGTCATATATCATGTAGAGATGATAATGCTCTCCATTTGCCCTTACTGAATGAGTTAATGAACAAAGCAAGATTATGATTTTTTTAAAACTTAATTTAATTTATTTTCTTGAAGATCATGTCTATGCGTGGCTTTCAGAAACCCTAATGTTATATTTGGATAAGGAATTTTTAGGTGGAATTTGATTTTGAAATAGAATTTGTAAACTTTTTATAAGGATGAAATAGATAAAATCTTTATAAAAATTTTACAAATTCCATCTTAAAAGCAAATTCCATCTAGAAATTCTTTATCCAAACATAGTGTTAGCTGTGATAAATTAAATCATATAAGTATTATATAATGGTTGCAAATACCCCAATAATTTATAAAGATTTAATATTTATAAACTAACACCTATACAGATATAAAACTTCTAGATGTTCCTTATTCCAAAACATCTTAATTGACCGTTATAACTTTAATAAATATGATAATAGTTAAAATACATATGGCCTATAAAAAGAAAAAACCAACGCTACGGGATCCATAACATAAATAAAAATTTTATTTTATCTCTTCTTCATCAACCCATTTAGTAAGGACAGATGCGCATCTTTGCATGGTCAACTTAGGGTTACATTAGTTTTTTTATGCATTAGCAGTTTCAACACGAGCAAAGTTGACATTTTTTTTTTTTTTTTTTTTTTTTTGGCATGGCAACAGCTACTTTTAACGGTTAACTAATAAAAGGGTTATCAGTGTAATTTTCACCAAACCGCAAGAAAGGTTGGTGTCTTTTCGCTATAATTCAAGAGGTAAGTGTAATTTTCCCAAAGCTTAATTACATACATGTAAGTGCCTTGGTCCCCGGTGTCAATTTTGGACAGGTTATCAACCCGCACCAGTTTCTCTCATGTTGTTGACGCTGGGTTAAGTGTGAGGCGCCATCAATTTTAGCCTTTAGGCGTGCAAGTTGGTTTGAGTAAACTTGAGGACTAGATCAATCTGAGTAACTTGGTCTGATCCAATCTAGTCCAAACAATATCAATCTGGTCCAAACAGTATCCGGTCCAGTTTTAGTTTGAAATCTATAAGAATCGATAAATTCGGTTCGATCCATGATTTAGGGGGTTTCAGAATCAGATTGGACCAAATTCTCGAGAACCAAAATATATATATATGTTAATATTAATATATTATATTCCATATATAAGTATTATTTAATGAATAATAATACTTATACAATAAAGTTCTTACCTTTTACCAAAAAAACCAATCAAAAAACTGATTACTAGACCGGATCAAGCCAAACCATCTTTTTCGGATTCGGTCTAATCCACTTCTATGGCATTCTAGATTCGGTCCTGGTTCATTTTTTTAAGAACCGAATTAGTTTGGTCAGTTCGAAGGAGTTGCACCTCTAGTTTTGGCTAAGATATTTGATCCGCAATCCCCAATTGACCGTTGACCCACATTCTGGGCTGACATCATGCGCTCATCATCGCTCTGAAACCCAAACCCGCGTATCAATTCCAATAGGATCCTACCCGGCTCGGTTCTATTGACGGTTGGAAGTTATAGCCGACACCTTGCAATAGAGATCTGCAACTCTGCACGACTCCGTGGTCCATGCCGTCATGGGCGGGTTTCCGCTCTGCTCCAAACCAGTTCTCGCCCCACCTTAACGTCCTACGTGGTGCTAGCGTCAAGTTGACGCTCGTTCAAAAGTTAAAAATTATGGGCCCATGTTGGCTTCTGCAAGGGAACGGCTATTGCAACCCCCATTCCTATAAACCCACCCCTTCGTCCTTTACGTTTTTAAGGTTTTATACAAAATATAAAAAGTTTTTATGAAAATCAGCCATGATGTCTACTAGAAAACATCATTTTGAATAACTTTGTAGAAGAAAGTTTTTCCAAAATCTATCGTTTAAATATACTTTTTAACCATTTATAGCCTTTATTTCATTTTTTCCCAAAAAGTCTACCTAAATGATAAATTTTGGAAAAACTTTCTTCTATAAAGTTGTTCAAAATGATGTTTTCTAGTGAACATCATGGCCCGATTTTCATAAAAACTTTTTATATTTTGCATAAAACCTTAAAAACCTAAAGGATGGGGGTGGGCTTATAGGAATGGGGGGTTGCAATAGCCGTTTCCCTTCTGCAATTGCCGTCCAGGGCCGAATGATGTACAGTCAAATAGGGACCCAAGCCCACTTGGCCTCGTGTGTGAGGCTAGTTGAAAGTTTGAAACTGTGATGCTGGCAGTTACACCAACTCCCTCTCCCTGTGATCCTATCCTAATATATATATATATATATATAAAATAGTGTTCACCACGGTCATGTGGCAGTTTTTCACAACGCCATGTGGCATCTTCTTTACAAAGTTGTGTTTTACTTTTAGATAGTTGCAACTTCTCATTCCTAAAAGATTGTGTCTTCACTTCCAAAAGTTTAACTCTTCATTTTGACAACTACTAATTAAAACACAGTTTTTTTCTTCTTTTTTTTTTTTTTTTTGGGGCCTCAAACGTAAAAGGCAATGTTCCTGTGTTTCAAGTATAATAGATTTTTGCCCATGTGGTGATTTTTCCTCTAAACACAGCAACGTTGTTCCCCAATGATTACAACCTCTCCTATTTTTCAGTAACTTTTCAAATCCTAATAAATCTTAAACAATTATCTCAAAAGATACATACAGTCTCCCAAAGAAACACAACTTATATTTGCACCTTTTCAAGAATCTATTTGTAACGATTGACATATATATAAGAATGCATAAGGATTGGGGCACGTACGATGACTTCATGTTTTTTCCGTTTGTTTCTTTCTTTGTATTTTTCCCATCAATCTTGATACCATTCCTCTCTTGGTTGATTTGGTTCCTAATCTTCACTCCACTCTATATACATATGTTATTTCAACCCATTACACTTCTTTGTCAATATAGTGGGTAACCAAAGGTTAAGATTGGAGGAGGCTTACAAACAGCAATCCAAGGGAAGCCAATCCAAGGGGTTCCGAAAATTGCATCCCGTGAAAAGCTTCTGGACAAAAAGTTCAAGAACACCCATTACAAGAATGCATCCAACGTGAAGTTCCCGCTTTTGAACTTTTTCTAGCAGGCACTATAAAGCTCTAGAGATGCATCCTTAATCTGTATGTATGCATGAATCTTTTTTTTTTTAAATTTTTATTTACATTGTTAATTATCTTTTGTGATTATAGATTTTACCAAAGAGATAAGGTTTGGTGAGTTTATCGTATTTAAAAACATTGTATATGAATTGTTCTCTTCAGTAAAAATACGATTACTCTTAATTTTTTTTTATTTTTAATTAATTTTTAATTTAAATTTAAAAATAATAATTGTACATATTCTTACATCATTATTTTTAATTAATTTTTTCCCGTGCATCGCACAGGTTCATTGCTAGTTATTTTAAACACAGGAGTCTATTGCCACTGCATAAAATACTGTAAATATTTTATTTAAATTATATTTTTTAAGGTTTTATGAAAAAAAATATATAAAAGGTTTCTAAGAAAATTAATCGTGCAATCCACTAGAAAGCATCATTCTGAACAATTCTGTAGAAGATTTTTTTTTTCTTCAAAATATGCTGTTTAAGTGGACTTTTTAGCCATTTACAATATTTCTTTCATTTTTACAAAATGTTTTATGAAAAATGGCCAAAAACTCCACTTAAACTACAAATTTTGAAAAAAATTTATTTTACAAAGTTGTTCGGAATGATATTTTCTTGTGGACTATGCGATTAGTTTTCATAGAAACCTTATATATATATATACAGTTATGTTCCCATCAGCACGTGTTGATATAAGTTATATCAGTATTGTGCATTGAGAGTTGTACCCCTTGCATTGATCTAATGTACCTCATATCTCACTAATGCATAAAGTACAACTCCCAATGTGGGTGTTGATATAAGTTATATCAGTACGTGCTTACCTGATCATCATCCTATATATATATATATATATATATATATTTATAAAATCTTAAAAAGTGTAAATTAAGTGGAGCTTAGAGACTTTATGTGGTGACAATAGCCTGATTCTTTTGAACATTGTACCCCTTTTTTTGTTTAATTAATAATAGTTGACATACCGCGTGGACACTATCCCATCTTTGGTAATTATGTTTGGGACATTTTGAGTCTTGGGCCTCACGAACTCTTTTGAGATGCTTAGTAAATCTTTAAGTAACTAGTGGTGCATTATATGCATCATATGAAATTTTGTGCGAGAAGACAAATTCTTTAAAGAACCTACAAGAAAATTCTTTTTTTGATTATTTGTAGCTATCGTTGTATGTATGAGTATAAGACAATATGGGGTGTTTCACACGAGCTGTTAAGATATTAGTTTAGGTTAAAACTTTGATAAGGGTAAGGCTTATAATACCCCTATACTAAAAAAAAAAGAAAAACAAAATAGTAAATACAAAATGTGAAAACTGAATAAAGACACAATTAATGAGAGATGAAAAATCATATGGGTATCATAATCAACACTAAATATTATTTATTATTCCCCATGCTTGTACCTATGAAATTCAATTTTGATCCCTATAATTGCAAAAAGTCGTACAATTTGAAGGTGGCCCTATATATATTATTATGCACATCATACTCAATTTTTTTTTTTTTTGGGAAAGTGAAGATATCATAATTTATCTTAGAGCATTCTATTTTAACACCTACTGTAATACCAAACGTTATAATTTGATACAATATACTCCAATGATATAAATGACATAATATGTAATTTTTTGACACAACCACCATCCCTTCCCTTTTTCTAACTACCTTTGTATATTTAGCACAAGGGTGTACCGAATATAGTACAAAGGTGTGCTATTGTTATTTTTTAACACTCTTTAGCATACCATATTGGAGTACCAATAGGGCGTGCTATTACTAAAATATAACAATAATACTGTTATCTCAAGTGTATAACCCTAGAGGGGGGTGAATAGGGTTTATAGCCAATTAAAACAATAATGACAAACTAAAAAATAGATTATTGCAAACAAAAGAAAATTCAACAATAAACAATAATGAGAATGAGTTAGAGAATGCAAACACAAGATTTTAACGAGGTTCGGCCTTCCTGTCTACATCCTCGCGTCAAGAGCTCCACTTGAGGATTCCACAATCCACTATGACAATCTCCTTCAATGGTGGAGATTAAACCTTTTACAAAAAGAAGTTCTCTTCAAGACAAAACTCTCTTGTCTCACTAGGGTTCATACAACCCTTACAACTCTTGAAATTGAAGTTGATTTGTTGTAAACAATCTCTCTTGAAGTAAATACAACACTTGAATGCTCAACAAACTTCTAATAATTGCTCAATTGAATGCTCTTTAAGAATTAGGACTTGAAAACTCTTTCACTAAGGATGGGAATTGATTTTACTTGTATGGATACTCATAAATGAGTTTGAAGGCTTGTATATATACCCATTTGGCCTATTATGGCCGTTGCAAGCATTAAATGCCAGGAAAGAGCAGTTTAGTGGCAATTAATGCACTATTGGGCTTTCAAAAAACTAATCGTTATAGCCCATTCGAGTGATTTAGTAGACTATAAGTGTCCCATGTAATCGACTACAAATGTCAGTAGCTATTTCTAGGCAAAATCACAAGATTTAGTCGATTAAAAGTCCCCATTTAGTCGACTACAAATATCAGTAGTCAAATATGGCCTATCTCATGATCTAGTCAACTACATCTATGATGTAGTCGACTAAACCTTGAATTTTTAAGGTTTAGCCTACTTATCATGTGTTTTTAGCACTTGGTCCAATTTATATCAACTTAGGCCTCTTGTGAATAATAAATTTAGTTCAATTGAGGGTCCTAAGGTCCTTCTAGATCAATAGAGCAAAGTCATGAACAATTATGTACATTTAAAACCTAAAACCTCATTTTTAGCTTAAATGAGTCTTCATTGACGATGATTGCATGGCTTGAGGTGCTTGTAAGTCCATTACTAGCTTTTTATGCTCTTATTGCATCATGCTTAATTGTCCTTGATGTTTTGGACACAAGTCTCGAGTTACATGGCTTGGTTGTGCTATTGAGTGCATGCGCTTGAGTCATTTGATCTTTAAGCATTGATTTAAGCTTGATTACCTAGCTTTGATCATATTATTGACAATTAAATCATTAGAACTAACATCGATCTTTTGTTATCATCAAAATCTCGGATATGCCCTTGGTTGAAAACCTTAGGTCTAATAATCTCCTCTTTTTTTTATAATGACAAACCATTGATGTTTTATAAGGCAATAATTCATATGAATGGATATGTGAAGCAAAAACTCCCCCTCACAATATGCATATAAGTTTTAAAGATAGCATCATTATATCTATAGATTTATCAAGCAGATTATAGAACAATTATCAAATGACATGCACAAGATATGAACTTAACAGAAAAGATACCATAGATAGTGTTCATAAAAGCATGAACTAAAAAGCATCCATACATATTGTTCATAAGGGCATAAAAACTCAAAAGAAGAACAACTGTGTAAATAAAGTACTAAAACCCAATAGGGTAACCACTATAAAACATTTACTAATATCTCCCCTTTTGTCATCAGACAAAAAGTGGGAGCTAATCCTCGGGTAGAGGTGGAAAATAGGGAGCATAGCGCTACAAAATATCCTCCACATTGCCCTGAAGACGCTCAAGATTAGTGATGCGGTTCCCAACATCTTGGAAGCCTTGAGTCATGGTCATTTGAAGTGACCCAATGGTATTCAGGACAAGAGGCTTGGGGGTTCCACTTGCTCTTCTTAAGGCTACTGCGGCTCATCCTCATGCTCCTCATCCATAGGATCCTCCTCATGGGACCTGATGGGCAACCCATGGATCTCGAGTCCATTCACCGTTGGCATCTTGAACGAATTTCATTCGTTTCAGGGTGGCTTCATCATATATATCCGAACCCTTGGCATTATATGCATCAGTTTTATTGCCCAAATTCACATAAAAAATCTTGAATTACTTCTGTGAGCGCATTGCCATAAGGAAGACAACCAGTGGATTTCTTGGCACAGTCACGCATGTGATAAAGAATGATGAAGGCTAAATCAAGTTTCTTGCCATTCAATACACACCAAATAAGGTAAAATGTCCATATATCCCACATAAGAACGGCTTCCCGCCCGTGGCATGAGGTTATAGGAAGTAATATGATGGATGATATGAGAAATGACATTCATATCATTTATGGAAGGAAAAAAAGCATGTTGGATGGTTCGATTATTGCAAATTTGTTAAAGGGTTTAGACTTTGTTAAAATCGGGTTGAATGGTCCAATCATGAGTGTTAAAACTTTGAATGGTATTTTCAGTGGGGAGATTAAAAACAACAGCAATGGTGGATATGCGAAGATGAATAGGTGTCCCCTTAACCCATGATTTGATTTCATAATCTTTGGTAAACTTGAAGTTTGCATCGGAAACCCCAATAAGTCTAGGATAGCAAGTATTGTTCAATGTGAGAAAGAAATCCCACCCAATAGCCTTGAATAAATTGGAGATGAAAATACGTTGGCCATCAAAGAACTTAAAGGACACAATCTTACCGAATTCAACCCAACGATTCTTGTAGTAATCTTGATATTTCTTGAGGGTTTCAGCGTCCTTGCACAAACCATCATCACTGTGCTTAGCCTTGGATCGTTTCTCTTGTTTCTCTTAGTTGGTGAGAAGCTCCTTCTTGAGGATTGTGTGAAGGGTCGGTTGGAGGGGGTTGAGAACTCCCCAAAGCATTTTTGCGTTTAGATTAAGCCCTAGAGGCATCCATGGAGGCCTTGAGAAGCTTTTCTGTGCGATTCGTCATGATTTGGAATCAATAGAATAGTGTGGGAAGGGTAGAATTTGAAAAGTTTGAAGGAAGATGAAGAATTGGGATGAGGGAGAGAGAGTTTAGGCGACTAGAGAGAGAGAGAGATGTGAAAATGAGGGCAAAATTCACGGAATAAGGGTTTAATAGGCCATGCCCGATACATTTAGTCGACTACATAATGGATGTAGTCGACTACAAAATCCAGTAGCCAATGGTACCTTCATTTAGTCGACTATATCTACCATTTAGTCGACTAAAAGTGTTAAAATACACACAAAGCCATTTTTGCAATCTTTTACCTAACATATATCATCATATTATCATATTTTATTACGAAATAAATTTGAAACACATTAAATACATGCATTTGAATATCAATTTATCAATGTATGTAATTGTTCATTCATATAGCAAAACATTCATTATGTATAGGCAATTAAGTATGCAATATGCATATGAATCATCAATGTATCACATCATTCATTAAACACATGCCAAGTTCTCATTTAATAAAGTTAAAATGATCTTCTTGAAGAGGTTTGGTAAAGATATCGGCCAATTGATGGTCGGTACCTATGAAATCAATTTCAACATCACCTCTTTGTACATAATCACAAATAAAATGGTGCCTAATCTCAATGTGCTTAGTTCGTGAGTGTTGTATGGGGTTTTGGTCAAGTTAATAGCACTTGTATTGTCACATTTGATGGGAATGTGATTAAAGTGAAGTCCTATAGTCCTCAAGTCGTTGTTTCATGTACAACACTTGTGCACAACAACTATTGGCCGCAATGTACTCGGCTTCGGTGGTTGAAAGTGTTATCGATGTTTATTTCTTACTAAACCAAGATACTAGTGAATGACCTAGGAAATGACAAGTCCCACTAGTGCTCTTGCAGTCATCTTTGCCACCGGTAAAGTCCGCATCGGAATAGTTAATCATATCAAACGATGGAAACTTAGGAAACCATAAGTCAAAGTTCATTGTGCCACTTAAATATTTGAAAATACGTTTAATGGCAAACATGTGAGATTATTTAGGACATGATTGAAATCTAGCACACAAGCAAACACTAAACATGATATTGGGTCTACTTGCGGTTAAATAAAGCAAACTTCCAATCATACCTCTATACTTCTTTTAATCCACATCTTTCCCATTTTCATTATTGTCAATCTTGATAGAGGTGCTCATAGGAGTAGAGAACTTTCTTCCATCTTCCAATCCATACTTTTTGAGTAGATCTTTGACATATTTGGATTGATTTATAAACGTTCCTTCCTTTGTTTGTTTAATTTGAAGTCCGAGAAAAAATGTCAATTCTCCCATCATGCTCATCTCAAATTCCTCCTACATGATCTTAGAAAATTCCTTACAAAAATTTTCATTAGTGGATCTAAAGATGATATCATTAACATAAATTTGAACTAGAAGCATATCATCATCAATAGTTTTAATGAAAAGTGTGGTGTCAAGTTTTCTTCTTTTAAAACCATTTTAAAGTAAAAATCCACTAAGTCTTTCATACCAAGCTCTAGGATCTTGTTTCAAACCATATAAAGCCTTGCTTAGTTTAAAAACATGATTTGGAAATTCATGACTTTCAAAACCGGGGGGTTGTTCTACATAAACTTCCTCTTGTATGAAACTATTTAAAAATGCATTCTTGACATCCATTTGAAATAATTTAAAATCCTTATGACATGCATATGCAAGTAGCATTTTTATGGCCTCAAGTCTAGCTACCGAAGCATAGGTTTCATCATAATCTATGCCTTATTGTTGATTATAACCTTGGACTACAAGTCGAGCCTTATTTCTAGTAACAACTCCGGATTCATCCTTTTTGTTTCTAAACATCCATTTAGTTCCAATTACTCCATGGTTATGTAGTCTAAGTACCAAGGTCCAAACCTTGTTCCTTTCAAATTGGTTGAGTTCTTCTTGCATAGCAAAGACCCATAATTCATCATTTTCAGCATCATTAATGTTTTTAGGTTCAATTTGAGATAAGAAATGCAAGATGATCACATATATTTCTCATGGAAGAGCGAGTTCTTACCCTACGTGAGGGTTCACCTAAGATTTGATCTTTAGGATGATTCCTCACAAATTTCTAAGTCTTTGTGACATCCGGATGAAGTTAAGCATTTTCAACTTCAACTTCTTCTTCCGGTTTCTTGGGGGACTTCATCTTCTTCCTTTTCTTTGCCTTTGTCTTGTGAATCTTGCTTGTCATTTAGGTTCAAGTTTTTAACTTGTTCTTGCAAGCTTGTACCTATATCATCATCATTATCCACATGTCTCTTTGTTGCAAGAGGGTTAGTTTCATTAAATACAGTACGCATTGATTTTTGAACGGTTAAAGTTCTTTTGTTGAAAACTTTATATGCTTTACTCTTCATGGAATAACCAAAAAATACACTTTCATCGGATTTAGAATTAAATTTGGAAAGTTTATCTCTATCATTCAATATAAAGCATTTACAACCAAAGACTTTAAAGTAACCTATGTTAGGTTTTTTATCATTCCATAATTCATAAGGAGTCTTACCAAGTTTAGATCTTAATAGCACTCTATTCATTACATAGCATGAAGTCTTAACAGTTTCGGCCCAAAAATATTGAGGCAATAAATGTTCATTAAGCGTGGTTCTAGACATTTTTTCAAGTGTTCTATTCTTTCTTTCAACCACACCATTTTATTAAGGAGTTCTAAGAGTGAAGAAATTGTAATCAAATCCATTCTCATCACAATAATGTTTAATATCCTTATTGAAAAATTCGCTCCCCCTATTACTCCTAATATGTGTAATGGTATAGCCTTTCTCATTTTGGACTCTTCTACAATATGTTACAAATGTAGCATGAGTTTCATCTTTATGTGTGAGGAAGAACACCTATGTATATCTAGAGTAGTCATCAACAATTATAAATGCATAGTGCTTCCCTCCAAGACTTACAATAGTAATAGATCCAAATAAGTCCATATGAATAAGTTGCAAAGGTCTTGTAGTTGAAATATGAGTTTTTGTTTTGAAGGAAGACTTGGTTTGTTTTCTAAATTGGCATGCAGTACAAACTCCATCTTTTGAAAATTTTGATTTTGGTAAACCTCTGACAAGTTCATGCCTAGAAAGTTTTGAAATCAAATCCATACTTGCATGACCAAGTCTTCTATGCCATAACGATTTTCATTCAAAGCGGAGAAGCAATGTACATTTTGTAATGCGATTTCTTTAAACTCTATAGCATAGATGTTACCAATCCTATATGCAACAAATAGGGTCTTATCATCATCTTTAATTATGCATTTATTAGATTTAAAAGTGACTCTATAACCTTTATCACATAATTGACTAATGGTAAGAAGATCATGCTTTAAACCATAAACTAATAGAACATTTTCAACACAAAGTGAAGAATTCTTACCAACCTTACTAATGCCAATTATCTTACCCTTGGCATTGTCTCCAAACGTCACAAATCTTTTATCCTTGGGTTTCAAGGAGACGAACTTTGATCAATCACCCATTATGTGCCTTGAACAACCGCTATTAAGAAACCATTTCTCATTACTTGACAACTTCAAGCATTCTTACACAACAATCTCAAGTAACTTTCTTTGGTACTCATACTTTCTTGGGTCCATATGTGTTATCCATAGGTGGTGAAGTCCCCTTAACTACCCATACCTTCCTAGGAAAACCTTTAGGTCTCCTTCTCATGGTACAAGTGTAGAAATTATGTCCATCCTTGTTCCAATAGGTGCATGAGACTTTAGGTGTGCTAGAGACTTTAGGCTTAGGAAAAATTTTAATGTAAGATTTTTGTTTAACATGTTCTTGATAACCAATTCCAGCCTTGTCAAAGCACCATCTTTGACTAGTTAATATATTATCCAAGTTATCCCTTCCATTGGTAAACTTGGCTAAAGTGTTAATCAAGTCTTCAATCTTTTCTTTCAATGAGGTATTTTCACTTTCAAGACTAGATTGAGAGATGGTAGGGGGTGAGTCTATCTTACTTTTTAATTCTAAGTTTTCATTCTTTATAGCATCTAATTCTTCTTGAAGAAACGTGATATTCTTTTTCAAATCATTGTATTTGAGAGAAAATCTTTTTAATTCAAGAAATGTGTCTTCTAGAGCATTTTTCAATTCTTTATAAGTAGGAAGTTCTTCTATAGGATAATCAAATGAGTTAGATTCGATTACCTCATCATCCTTTGCTATGAGACAAAAGTTTGCAACCTCTTAATCACAAGAGATCTCCTCATCTTCTTCATCACTATTTGCTTCATCATCCCAAGTGACGGTGAAAACTTTCTTTTTGAACTTCCTATTGTCTTTGAAGTTGTTGTTGTTGTGATTTGTCTTGTTGTGGTTGTTGTTGGGTTAAGGACAATGCATTTTGATGTGTTTGGGCTTTTTACATCCGAAGCATACTTAAGAGTCTCTATTTGAGTTCTCTCCTCTATTTGGAATTCTTTTGGATGAATCACCCTTATTGAATCTCCTTCCTTGATTCCTTCTTGTGAATAACTTCTTGAGTTTATGAGATATGAAAGCAATATCTTCATCTTCTTCATTCTCACATTCTTCATTTGGTGATTCTTCTTCATCATGTGAGGCTTTGAGAGCCAAGCTCTTGGAAGGCTTGCTTTCACTTACTTACGTGCTTTGAATATAAATTCTTGAGTGACTAGATTTCCATCAAGATCACTAAGAGTCATTGAGCCAAGTTCCTTTGATTGAAGCACGTCTGTTGTGAATGTATCCCATTCCTTAGGCAAGCTCTTAAGAATTTTTCTCACCAATTCGGAGTTAGTGTAAATTTTACCAAGAGAATTCAAAGGATTTATAATACTCCCTCCATGTCATATTAATTGTCCCCTTTGAAAAAACACATTTTTTAAGGAATAAATTTTAAATCCTTTTACATATATATATATTATCTTTAAGTTTCCAAATTTACCCTTAAAGCATTTAAACATCAGAAAAGATATTGTGGTGCCAAATTGTTCAAATTGCTAGAATTACTCTGTATCTCCTTCCAAACACAGTACTCCTCTGCCCCCCTCCCCTTTTTTTTTTTGTTTTTTTTGCTCTGTTTTCATAGGCTTTTCCCTTTTCTCCCGCACTTTCTTTTTAGCCCTCCCTCTGTTTTTTTTTTTCTTTTTCCTTGTTTACATATGTATTCCCTTTTTGTTCCTTTCCAAATTTTCAATGCCAAAAGCCTATATTTAAGGAAGTCTGTTCCTCCTAAAATTCTCCCTCTTTGTTTCTTTCCAATTTTTCAACACCAAAAGCCTCTATTTAAGGAAGTTTGTTCCCCCTAAAATTCTCTCACTTCTTCCTTTCCAAATTTTCAACGCCAAAAGCCTAGAATTAAGGAAGTCTGTTCCCCCAAAAATTCTCCCTCCCTCTTATCATCTGACCTTCTACAGAGTACATGGACCACTTACCCAAAACAACTTCTGGACCCTGTAAATTGAAAAACTTAATCAATGAGGAACTTCAAGCCATATTTGAAGCTTTACTCAAGCAAAGCCAAGATGGAAAATTGAAAAGAGGTTCCCTTTCTTCAACAGCTGGTTTATTTTCAATATAAATAAAAATGGCTTCTCGAATTTGGCAACAAGGAAAACTCCATCTCACCAATGGATTAGCGGTTGATGTACCATCAAGGAGGTCGAAAAGAGTTAGTTGAAAATGAATCCAGATTGATCTAAGTCAAATCTCAACAATTACACTACATCGTTATACAAATATTCAATCGCTCTCCAAAGCTTTGAATGTGTCACACTCAACACTATTTAAGCGAATGAAAGAGGGTGCAATTAGGCCACATTCAAATGCAATGAAGCCACATTTGACAGATGAAAATAAGAGAGCAAGGGTAAGATTTTGCTTATTAATGCTTGAACCAGGTAGCATAAATAGCAACCCAATGTTTTGTGATATGTTCAATTATGTATACATTGATGAATGGTTTTTCATGTCTAAAACAACAGAGAAATATTACCTTTTACCTGAAGAAGATGAACCTTTTTGTACTTGTAAAAACAAAAGGTTTATCACCAAAGTCATGTTTTTAACTGCGGTAGCTCGGCCATGATTTGATGCATCAGGCAAAGAATTATTTTAAGGAAAAATTGGCATTTTTCCTTTTACGTACAAGGAGCCGGCCAAACGCCACAGCAAGAACCACATCGCTGGAACAATGGAGACAAAGCCAATTGCCTCAGTTACTAAAGACATCATTAGATCGTGCTTAATTGAGAAAGTTCTATTAGCAATTTGAGCTAAATGGCCACATTCAGGTTCAAGAACAATATTCATTTAACAAGACAATGCTAAACCTCATATTGATCAAAATGATGCCGAATTTATTGAAGTTGCTTCAAAAGACGGATTCGATATTCGGCTTTCTTTCCAACCTCTAAACAGTCCAAATATGAATGTCTTAGATCTTGGTTTTTTTAGAACCATTCAATCTCTACAACATCAAGAAGCACCTACCACGGTTGACGAGTTAGTTATGGCTGTGGAGAAGTCATTCCATGAATTTCCAGCACAAAGTCTCAATTGGGTCTTTTTAACCTTGCAATTGTCTATGATTGAGGTGTTCAAAGCTCGTGGGGGAAATAATTATAAGTTGCCACATATAGGAAAAAGTCATTTGGAGAGAGAAGGTAGTCTTCCCCTTTAAATTCATTGTGATTATGATCTTTTAAGGGAAGTGTTACTTCACCTACAGCAATGAACGTAAGTTTTCCTTCTTTTTATTGGGTGAGGGTAGGGGAGGAGGTTTAGCATGGTTATATGTTTTGTTGAATGTCTTTTTTTAATCTCTATCACTTGTATCTGAAGGTCTTTTTGTTGTAATCTCCTTCTTCTGTATCTTATGTAGGTCTTTTGTTGTAATCTCCTTCCTTTTTTCTTTTTCTTTTTTGGCCTAGGAAGTGTAAAATGGTTGAAGTTTGAAATTCAATTCATACAATCTGTGCATGTTTGACCTTTTTGCAATAGTGATATTGCATACTCTATACTCCATATTTATTTAGGGAGGAGATATTGCCAAAGAAAAAAAGTTTTCTTCAAAATTTTTTTTCTTCAAATGAATGAAACTACCCGTCTTCTCTCTCCCCTGTTTTTCTACCAGAGTACTCTGTTTCTTTTTTTGGCTTCTCACTTTGGTCTTCTCTGCCTTTTTTTTTTTTTGTCCACCTTCTTCCTTAGATGAGATGAGGACTTGATATTCATGAACTGAATGGAACGAAACTACCCATCTTCTCTCTTCCCTGTTTTTCTACTAGAGTACCTTGTTTTTTTTCGCTTCTCGCTTTTCGTTGGTCTTCTCTGGCTTTTTTTTTTCTTTTTCCCCACCCTCTTCCTTAGATGAGATGAGGACTTGATATTCATGAACTGGATGAAATTACCAGAGAAGAATCCAAAAGCCCCAAGTTTGATTTGAACTAAAACCACCAAAGTCAGCATAAAAATCTGCCATGAATCCCAACCCGCAAAAACTGTTGTGTTGATGGGACCCGAAATGGCCACCGGAAACTGCTGTTAATCAGTTCTTAGCTTTCCTCACAAGACATCCATTTAGAAAATCCTTCCCCTCTTTCGAAATCCCACTTGAAATTTAAGCAATTCACGCTCATTACTGATTAGAGATAAAAGTTCCTCACAACCCAAATCCGGTTTCCTATCCTACGGCGGCTTCCCAGTTAACATCTCAAGCACCACACAACCAAGAGCCCAAATATCAGAAGGCAGCTCTTGTATGTTCTCAATCACAACTTCCTGCGGCAAATACAGAGGAGTACCTCTCCAATAAGGATCCAATCTCCTCTTCTTAGTTTGATTCGCAGCCCTTTTTGCCAAACCAAAATTGCCAATCTTTGCCACGAAATTCTTAGCAAAAGTAGGCACAAATAAGACGTTGTCAGGCTTCAAATCGGGTATCGGCGGTGACGAGGGTAAAAAGAAGCCTTTTGGCAAAAGAGTTTTTGTAATACCCTGAATATTTATTGATTTATTTTGCGTGTATATTCGGTGGAATTGTAAATAGGGTGATAATTTTAAATATTTTTGAGGTTAGTTGGATGTTGGGAGACATTGCATTAGATTGCTTTGAATTGAAAAGATGATTAAATTTTGATATATATATATATATATATATATATAGGAGGAAGGAAAAGACAAAAGAAGAAACAAACAGAATAGAGAAAAAATATATAAAAAAGAAAAGAAAAAAGAAGGGAGATTAGTTTTCGGTGGAAGAAGAAAAGAAGAGAAGAAAAGTCAAAGAAGAAAATAAAGAAAGAAGAAGAAAGTGGCGTGTGAATAGAAGAAAATATAAGAAAAAGAAGAAAGGTGGCAGGAAGAAAGATAGCGGGTAGGTGTAGAAAATAAGAAGAAATATGGGAAGAGAGAGAAATAGGAGATGAGGACGGGAGAAAAGAAGGAAGAGAGAGAAGGAGAGAAAGAAATAAAAGGAAAAGAAGAGAGGAGAGAAAGAAGGAAGAAGCAGATCAAGACGAAGTCGAGAGAGGCTCTCAGAGGGGAGATGGATATTTGCAGGAGGTGGGAGCCCCAATCCCATGTCTACTAGTATGGATTTTGTATTTTTGGAGCCGATCTACACGTTTACAATTATGGTTATTCATTTTATTCACTCATTTTTGAGGTAGCGGTTTTAATTCTTGTACGGTGAATGATGATTATTTTAAAGCATATGTTAAGATTTTATTTATACAAGGTGATAATTATTATTGATGGTAATATATTTGAGGTTTATGATGATTGGTTTCATTGACAGTTGGATTATATTTGAGGTTGATGATTTGGAGTTCGTATTATTTGATTTATATATTATTTTGAATATATAAATGCTTGCATGTGATTTTTGAAATATTATTTATTGTATAGGAATTGGATTTCCTACTGGATTGTTGTTCGCTCACCCTAATATATTTTTAGGTGATCATTATTGGAGGCACGTAATATAATTGGGGTCGAGATTTGGAGAATTTTTATTTTTATTTAAAGCTGATGTAATTTTATTCATTTGGTTAGTCAATGTATATTGATGAAGATTTTTGGGTTAACCATCGCTACCCGCAGCTGCGCAATACTCTGTGTTTTTAAAAGGAATGAATTTTTGAAAAGGTTTATTTGTATGGAGCTCGTAAAAATTGTACGTATTTAATGTTTATAAATTTTGGGGCGTTACAGTTTTTGCCTGTGGTTGATCACCTCGCCTGTGGTCGATCTTCTCTTTATTCCTTCAAAAAGAGTTTTTGCCTTTTGGCAATATCCCCTTTTAGATCGGAGTATTCCATTTCCTATATGGAGGAATTTAAATTGATGGTAAAAGGGTATTTTAGGAAATGAATTGGAAAAAGTTGTTGACTTTTCAAATGAGACAATTTTTTTGAAATATCCCAAAATGGAAAGTGAGACACTTAATATGAAACGGAGGGAGTAGCATTAAAACGAGCAAACATATCTCTAATTGATTCATCCTTTTTCATGAACAATTCATATTCACAAACAAGCATATTTATCTTTGCTTCTTTCACTTGAGAGGTTCCTTTATAAGTGACCTCTAAAGTATCCCATATCTCTTTGGCACTAGTGCACTTAGAGATTTTGTTGAATTCATCATTAGTTAGAGCACAATATAGTAAGCCAGCGGTGTAGACACCCCATTTTTACCCCCATAAGTTCATGATAGCATTTGTTTAAGTTTAGAAGCATTTAGGAGTCCTTAAGCCTTAAAGGACACTTTTGCCTTTTTAACCTTTAGGAGATTAGGTCATCATTGCATGCATATTTTTGCTCTTTGTTGAGTCCCATCACTTGCATTTAGTTTCTAGGATCATTTTGAATATGTGTGTTAAATTTGGTTCAACTCCAGATAAGTTTGGATAGTTAATTAGAACTTTTGCGACTTGAAGGGCAATCCCGTCTTTTACTTCGTATATTTTCCAATTGACCCCGAAACTTGTTCTGAATTGTTCCATTGATCTTAAAATGATGAAATGAATCTAATTTAAGTGCCAATTTAATTATTGAATAGGTTTTGGATTAGTTCACTATATTACCCTATGGCTAATTGACCATTTTTTCGGTTAATCGCCTTATGAAAACTCAGCCACTTGACCATGGTTATAGATTTTTGGTTCAAAAATATTTTAGACTTTTTCTACATTGAATCCTTGAAATTTTGGCTTTTGAATCACTCAAATCGGAGTTAATTTGAAGAAGATATGGCCGTTTTAAGTTAGAAACCCGAAACAAGTCAAAACCGGGTGAAATAGAGGCTTGGCCTCGGGTGATTGGTTCACCCAACCGGTCCAACCGGTTTAGCCAACCGGTCACCCGATACCCCGCGTCTATTTTCCCCTATTTTCAAGGAAACGCGTTTTGAGCTCTTTTACTCCGAATTTCCTTTTTCCAAAAGTATTTTAAACCTATTGGGATGTGGTTTTAAGTTGTCCAAAAGTTATGGGAGTTAATTATAGCCTTAGATTGGTTTTATGGTGAATTAATCTCAACCATTGGTTCACATGATTAGTTGGTTATAAATAGAGGCTCATTCATTAGCATTAGGGACTTTTGACTCTTTGGCACTTCATATTCATAAGAGAGCTAGGGAGAATGAATTTGCACTCACTTATATCACTTGGAGAAGGCTTTCTACTGCAATTTTAAAGGAGAACTAGAAGGGAACCAAGCCAAAGAGGAGGAAGAACACAGCGAAGACCTTTGCTTTGTTGTAAGTCCTCTTTGCATCCTTTTACGATTCTTTCTTCTTTTATTCCATTCTCTGCATAGTTATGGCTTAGAATTGATTTAGGAATCATATATACTCTATATTTTAGAGTGTATATGATTTAAATAATGTGAAAAGCATGCTAGTGGAGTAGGGTTGTGAATTGCTTGCTGTTAGGATAGTTTCTCTCTTAAGGATAGAGGTACGTTTTGCACAAAAAATTAGTTGATGTGTTTAGGCTGTTTTCTTTTCATAGTTCAATTATATGCATGATTTTAAGCATCTTTTGTATAGGACACTTGCTATGTAAGCCTCGTCTTCATAGGTGTATGGATGATTATTCTTTTCGAGGATAATTATCGTCTTTAGAGGGTGAGGCTGTGCATAGGTGCTTTCTGGATGTGTTTAAGTGTGCTATGAGTTTCTTTGCATTCTTAGGTATATATTTTACGTAGGATATGTAAAGAAATCATTCATGCGGAGTGATTTCTATGTAAAATTATCTCCAGTTAGTTTTACTTAAGAAAGCTCGCCGTAAGGATGATTATTTCACATTCTTACATAAAATACTTACCTAAGGCATCATATTAGATTTTATTTTCATATTTTGGATTGTCATATGATATTTTAATCATGATAATTCATATTTAGCATGTTTTTTTGATAGTTTTATGTATTTTAGGGTGTTTAGAGCATATAGGAGCATATTAGGGTTTTGTTTTTGTTTTGATTTTTGTTCTTTGCATGAGTATTAGGCCATTATATGCATGTTTAGTATTCTGTCCAGATTTGATTTAGGTCTTCTAATGATTATTTGGATATAATATTGGATGATTTGAGCATGATAATTGCCATGTAGCATACATGGGATGATTAATTGGTATTTTCTCGATGTTTCAAGATTTTTGGCATATGGTAAGTGGTTCATGATAAGTTTTGTATGAATTGTTCTCTTCTCCCCCCTAGGGTTATTGTCTTTACTTTGGATTAGAAGTCCTAAGTTTCCAACTTTTTATAAAATTCTATTTTATTTAGAATTCTATTCTCTTTTGAATTCAAATTATTTTGAAAGTCTATTCGAGTTAGAATTTTATTCTTTCTCAAATACCTACTTTTTCTGAAACTATTTTTGGAAACTCCTAAATTTTTAAAATCTTTCTTAAGTTGGAAACTTAGGGTTTATAGTTCATTGTAAAGGGAGTAACCCATTCTCAATCGAACTACGTGGACTTTGATCCTTGCATCTTTGTATGTAAGGTACGTCAGTGTTCATTTAATGTTCAAGTCCGCCCTAGGATACTAAGTATCCTAAGTTTTTCTTTTCCTTTCATTCTTTTGTCCGTCACATATTTGCTAGAGGAGTAGAATGGACTCATGTTTATTCATTTATCCATCACATATGAATGTTAGAGGAGTAAGATGGACTTGTTCTTTTATTCTCTATTTCTCTCTACTGCTTTCCATATCTCTTTTATTTGCTCATGAATGTTTACATGCTTTATAGATATTTATAGATAAGTGTAGATGGTTTATGGATGATTCTTTGCGTATGCATGGTGACTAATTAGGAAGTGATTGAAATAGCCCATATAAATTCAGAAACCCATTTTAAGGCGATGTGGGTGCCTATAGGATGTTTCCTAGAACCTTCCAACATCGTAACGTAATCTCCAAATCCTCTCTTGTTTTGTTAAAACCTGTTTTTCCTTGATCGGAATCATGTGTTTGGTTTTCAAAGGTTTCCTTTTAAAACCATTTTCATAGTTTTCCTTTTTCCTTAAAAAATAAGGTGGCGACTCCCTGTTTGTTATGTTTTGTTATGTTTTTGTGAACCTTTTAAAAACCAAATTTTTATTCATTTAAATTTCTACAAGTCATTTTAAAAGAAGGGTTTTCCCCCCGATCGAAACCCGCGGTTCACAAATGGCTTTAGAGTTGAGTTCAAGAGACTTATGATCAACATTAGTGTATTCTTGTGGCATTTTAGGAAGTATAACTCCATCTACCACTTTAGTAGGGATCAAAGGACCCTTAGAGGGAATATTCCATAGCTCATAGCTAGTGGATTGAATAAAGACTTGCATTCTAATTTTCCAGAAATTATATAGAGAAGCATCTCCATTAAATAGAGGTGGTCTATTGGACGATTGTCTTTCGGTAAATCCATTACCACTATAGTTGGCCACATCGTTCCTCGTAAGACAAATATGTCAAATACAAGAGGTTAGGCTTTGATATCAATTGTTATCCCAAGTGTATAACCCTAGGGAGGTGAATAGGGTTTATGGCCAATTAAAACAATAATGACAAACTAAAAAACAGATTATTGCAAGCAAGAGAAAATTTAACAATAAGTAATAATGAGAATGAGTTAGAGAATGCAAACACAAGATTTTAACGAGGTTTGACCTTCCCGCCTATATCCTCACCTCAAGAACTCCGCTTGAGGATTCCACAATCTACTATGACAATCTCCTTCAAGGGTGGAGATCAAACCTTTTACAAAGAGAAGCTCTCTTTAAGACAAAACTCTCTTGTCTCACTAATGTTCACACAACCCTTACAACTCTTGAAATTGAAGTTGATTTGTTGTAAACAATCTCTCTTGAAGTAAATACAACACTTGAATGCTCAACAAACTTCTAATAATTGCTCAATTGAATGCTCTTTAAGAATTAGGGCTTGAAAGCTCTTTCACTAATGATGGGAATTGATTGCACTTGTATGGATACTCATAAATGAGTTTGAAGGCTTGTATATATACCCATTTGGCCTATTATGACCGTTGCAAGCATTAAATGCCGGGAAAGAGCAGTTTGGTGGCAATTAATGCACTATTGAGCTTTCAAAAAACTAGCAGTTATAGCCTATTCGAGTGATTTAGTCGACTATAAGTGCCCATGTAGTCGACTACAAATGTCAGTAGCCATTTCTGGGCAAAATCACAAGATTTAGTCGACTAAAAGTCTCTATTTAGTTGACTACAAATATAAGTAGTCAAATATGGCTTATATCTCATGATCTAGTCAACTACATCATAGATGTAGTCGAGTAAACCTTGAATTTTCAAGGTTTAGCCTACTTATCATGTGTTTTTAGCACTTGGTCCAATTTATATCAACTTAGGCCTCTTATGAATGATAAATTTAGTTCAATTGAGGGTCCTAAGGTCCTTCTAGATCAATAAAGCAAAGTCATGAGCAATTATGTACATTTGAAACCTAAAACTTCACTTGTAGCCTAAATGAGTCTTCATTGACGATGATTGTATGGCTTGAGGTGCTTGTAGGTCCATTGCTAGATTTTTATGCTCTTATTGCATCATGCTTGATTGTCCTTGATGTTTTGGACACGAGTCTCGAGTTACATGGCTTGGTTGTGCTATTAAGTGCATGCGCTTGAGTCATTTGATCCTTAAGCATTGATTTGAGCTTGATTACCTAGCTTTGATCATGTTCTTGACAATTAAACCATTAGAACTAACATCGATCTTTTGTTATTATCAAAATCTCGGATATGCCCTTGGTTGAAAACCTTAGGCCTAACAAATACACATTTTAATACACCATTAGAGATGCTTTAACGTGCCTGGATTAAAAAATAATACACCTTTCCATGATTTTTGAAATTTCATTACTCACTTGAATATCATATGTGATGATATAAAATCAAATTTGAATCTTATAACAAAAAGCCATACTAGTGGATGGAAATTGAATATTGATTGTGCTAGCGCATTTTTCTCACAAACAAGAGAATGAGATACGGCGTCGTGAAGACTTTGGAAGCAAAGATGTGCATTATTTGTAACTCTTAGTTTGTCAACTAGTGGAAGTTTCTCACAAGAGATTTTGTCCCACAAAAGATTGTGTGTTGGGTGAGAAATTCTACTTTTGCCCATTTGATATAAAACAAATGACTTCCCAAGCCTAATAAGTTGTTTTATACATAAATTTGGTAAAACAATAGGAGTAAATTAACACACCTATGTAGATAAAGTCAGAATCAAGACCTTAGCAAAACTTATGTTCTTATTAGAAAGGGACATATCACTAGGCCTATCCGCTTGTGAGCCTTTGGTGCCTCGATCAGTTGTTGAAAAAGTGCTTTCCCAATATAATTAGTAGTCAAAAGTCCAAACCACAAAACCCTTTCCCATAGGTTATAACTTATAAGTGAATCCCAAATCTGCCATTTAATATACATAAGGCTTTTAGCTTCACAAAGTAAGTCTCATTTTCTTTCCAAGAATGTCAATTACCAATAAAATATTAGAGTGTGATGAAATTCATGTTTTTTTTGCTAGATGATCGGAGAACACGCACCCGTGTGAAGTGGTAATCAAAACCTTTGCCACATCCTATTGAAATGGGACATGCCCTTAGACCCAAAGATTAGTTAAATTGATATTCAAAATACACTTTCAAGATAAGAACATATGAAAATTACGTGAACATTAAGCATAGAACCATATATTTGTCCGAAAATTCCCACTTTCAACCAAACTCCACCAAATCTGTTGACAAACGTGTGAAAAATTGTATATAAAATTGTCCTTTTTGATCCATTGCAAAATATCACAAAATGCATTTATCATTTTTTTATTATTTTTTATTTTTACTATCAACTACAAAGCACACGAATTCAACTGCTCCCTTATCGTCATACCTGTTTTGTACTGTGGAGTGTACACATTTCTTTAGAAGATATGCTCACAACTCATCCTTCAACGGACTCATCTACTCATTGCAATTCACTCCTTCATGACTATGAATTAATCAGCTTAAATTTTTTCAGAAGATAAGAGTGCCGGCGTGCTGCTTAGTTCACTGCTCCAATTCATGTGAATTTTACAATCAATCTTCACATTTGAACGAAGAAAAAAAAAACAGAGACTTCAAATCTTTCTACTCTCCTCGTCCCAATTTGTTTGCCACACTTACAAAGCACAAATATTTAAGTGATGCATTTCAAATAGAGGAATGCTATTCACAATCACAACAGTCAGATCGTTGCATTGTGATTAATGTATGTGATATACGAGATAGGCCTCACATGCACATGTCATGCATGTTCCAATCATAGGGTGACAGTCCAACCGTCACGACTGTTGATGGCATCCCTCTTTAAAGTATTACCATATCACTCAATTTATTTGATTTTTCAATTTTATCATCCAATGATAGAATGTTGCGTGATATTGTGATAGTAGGCATAATAATTGTACTTTTAAATATTGTAAAGGGCCTTTGGGAAGGGAAAGTAATTAATTACTTCAACTTTTGAAAATGGGCAAATATTTTGAGATATCTCAAAATGAAAAATATAGACAAATAAATTAGGACGAAAGGAGTATTGTTTTTCTTTTTTGGAAAAGAGCCAAAGAGGAAATATCTTTAACAAATAAAAAAGCGATTACATTGAGGTATTACAACATTATGATAGTTCTCTTGAATCACATCTCAAAGTCTTTTAGAAAATTTATCTTCCCAAATATTGACATTATTATAATAGTAACCCACGTTAGCTACACAATCAGTTATTCTATTCAATTGCCTAAATACATGTCTAATAGCAACATGATCAAAATAAGAAAGGAGCTGCCATATATCTTGAACTAGATTTGAAATACTCCAATGATGCCGAATAAATCCACAAATAGCATTAATAACCAACTGAAAATCACCCTCAATCTGAAGTCTTCGAATTCTTTTTTGAATAGCCATAGCAATACCATTTCTAAGAGCAGTACATTCGAGAACAAGGACTGAAGCATTACCTAAATTGAAAGATGCTACCACAAAAATTCTACTACAATCATCTCTAATGACAAATCCTCCCGTAGCCTATTGCGATTATGCTTTCTTGAAATCGAAAAATCGAAGTTTTTCAATTTACTATTATCATGTATGAACTGCTTGGACCCATTGGATAAACATTTTTCTTGATGGGCGTCAATAATACGAGAGAGCAGTAGATTGGGGCGGGGTTGGGTTGGGTGAGGCCTTGCCAGTTTTCTGTGGGTTGGGTTCGGCTGGGGCGCCGTGGGTATTACCCATAAGCCATCTCTTAAGGGGCGGGAACAGGGGGAGGGTTGAACAGAAGAGGGGTCATTGAATCTACACCGTCAATTTACCTGATAAGTGGACGGCACGTAATGAGCCATGTCATGGATCCATGTCAAACGCTTCAAAATCTAAAAGTATCGCGCGGTTCCAGTGGCGCCAACTTAGAAAACATTTCGGCTTTTCCTTATATTTGTACATGTTATGCCTCCCGCTAAACTCCCATTCGCATTCTCAATCTCTCTCTCTCTCTCTCTCTCTCTCCAAAAATCTCTGTGCAGCAAGTAAAGGTGAGAAATGGCCGGAGGAGCATCGTCGAACCCTCCAAAAGTAAGGAAGAGGGTCGAAGCGGAGACCGGTTCTCTCAAGCGCGCCAGTAATGGCAGCGCCTTCGCCAGATGGTACCATCTCTCTCTCTCTCTCTCTCTCTCTATAAGTGTATATATATGTATGTATCTGTTTGTGTATGTTATAATTATCATGTTCTAATGGTTTTGCTTTTGTTAAATTGTTTTTGGGTATTCCCAATTTTTAGATTGTTTTAATTTTTTTTAATGAATTTCAGAACTAGTCAGGAATCGTTCATGGGTTTGTGATACACTGATACACACCCCGAATAGAATTAATTTTTGTACTGATTCGATGATTTTTGGTTTGTGGGTTTCTTGGAATATTGTTGCTTTTGGGCGTTCCAAATTTTTGGATTTTGGCAAGAGATTTACACATTTGCGAAACATAGTAGGCCTAGATCTGTTTTCTGCATTCTTGATTTGATGAATTTGTTGTGTGTTTGTTTTTTGTACTAAAAGCGTTCTTGGGTACTCTGATTACCTAAATTTTGGCACCAAATTGTTGCATTGGTGCAACATTTTAGGGGCGTGTATTGGTTTTAGGGAACCGTTTCAGTTGCATTTTTGGAGGAGTTTTTTTTTTTTTTTTTTTCTTGAAATGTTTTGTATAGTGTTTGAAATCATGGCTGGTGATTAACGAGAGTGGGAAAATTCGATTTTGCAGTGAAGAGTGCAACAAAGATGTGCCAGTGGTGCTTATTGACATGCATAGTTGCAGCCTTGAGGCCAAAATCAAGATGAATTTGGGTTTGTTTCCTAGATGGATTCCTTTTAATTCCTTTATTAAAATGGGTATTAAAGTATTGTGTAAAAAAATAAAATTTAAGGTATGAATTGCTTTGATAGTTAGTTGGAAATTGTACTGTTTCAGAGGCCCAGGTGGTGGAAAAGGCTACTGAGGTCAACAAGAAGTCGACTGAAAAGTAATTTTTCTCGTTTACTTTTCCTATATAGTCATGGTTTGGTGATTGAAGAAACATTGTTGCAGAGAGTAGATTAATTTTACTTGGTATATTTCCTTATTTGATTTAAATTTTGTGCAGAAGGAAGCCGAAATCAACAGAACCAAAGGCAAAGAACAGTAAGAAAGCAAAGAAGGGGAAGGATCCAAACATGCCTAAACGCCCTGCAACTGCCTTCTTTGTCTTCTTGTAACTCTCTCTCTCTCTATCAATGTGCATATTTATGTATGTATTCTACAGATATCTGTGTGTGTGTGTGTGTGCATGCGTGAAAGAGGGACATTGTTGATGCAAATGTGATGGTTTAACATGTATTTGGTTCTTGTGTTTTAGGGATGGTTTTAGGAAGGCTTATAAGGAAGCAAATCCAGACTCTAAGAGTGTTTCTACGGTAATGATTATTCCTCAAGTAGTTTCAACATCTTTATTTTATTTCCCTGTTTTATGAGGGATTAATTATGTTGGGTATGTTGTTTAAGTGTTAATTTGCTTATGTGTTCTAAAATTTAGGTTGCAAAGGAAGGTGGGGAGAAATGGAAGTCAATGACAGATGAAGTGAGTTCAAATCTTTTGTCATCTCCTTCAATATATGATGGGAATGTTGAACTATATTCATGTTTTCTGATCCTTTATTACCATTGGTTTTAGGAGAAAAAACCTTATGTTGATAGAGCAGCAGAACTTAAGGCAGAGTATGAAAAGGCCTTGGAAAGTTATAATGCTGACAAAGCAGAGGTAAGACAACCCTTTCTGATATTTTAGTTTCCTTTTATAAATTATTATTATTTTTTAATCTACAATTTGAATTCATGGGTTATGTTCTAAGTTATTAAATATGCTGTGCTTGTTCAGGATGAAGAAGGTTCAGACAAAGAAGTGGAAGAAGTGCAAGAAATATCTGATGGTGAATAGGATAGGATAGGAGCTAGGAAGCTAGCATATTTCAAGTGTTCCATCTTTTGCCTTTTGAGAATGACTGAATTCTTGTTTTGCACCCTTGTAAATTTTGAATTTAGTTTGGTTAGTGAGTTTCTTTTACATTTTGGGAATATCTCCTAAGGGCAATATAATTACTTTAGTCTCAACATACTCTCTATCTCTCTCTCTCTCACACACACACACACACACACATATACATGGTCTATGTTCTTAATGCAGTCTAATTGTAATGTTGTTTCCCAATTGCTCCTTAATTATGAAGTGAATTATTTGAAACAAAATTAACCAGGAAACTGCAAAGCATTGGGCATCAAGTAACAGTCAATGCTTGGAGCATGTCTGGATGTCTCTTGGAATAATCGACCATTTTGTTATCTGTAGCATTTGAAGGTACAGAAACTCTCTAAAATGGAGATACATGACTTATACCTGATTTAACACAATTCTTTTTCTCCACCCTTATTTAAAATATAAAGTGGAAATATGTTACAAATTTGCTCCACCATATGGAAGAAACAAGGTATCTTCAATATCAGAAAGTGCAATAAAATTAAACAGAATTTGTGAGGAAAGAACAATAAAAATGGATTTTTAAGTGTTGCAGAAGAGAACCTATCATCTCTTGTATCATAATGCTTCCTTGGTCAATTGAGTCAGCTTTTTACTGGCCCATCTTCTCTAGGTTCTTCCCCTACAAGGTGGCATGGGTTTGCCACACAAGCATAGATTGTGAGCATAAGCAGCCACAGGGAAAATATTATAAGGTCTCCCTTGGGGGATTTCTCCACATAGTCCGTTTGCCCTGAAATTTGCATGCCTCAGATCTCTTATTCCCAGCAAGCTATCTGGGATCTTACCTGTGAGCCCATTGATGGACAAATCAAGCCATTGTAGTTTCAGCAATAGCCCTAAACTTGTAGGGATGGAGCCTGTTATTTTGTTCCTCGAAACATCTAACCTCTCAAGTTCAATCAGGTTTGAGATTGAACTGGGGATGTGGCCTGCAATCTTGTTGCTTGCGATGTTGAGTAGTTTCAAGCTCAAACCTTCATTGAACTCAGGAATGCCACCTGATATTTGGTTGTTTGATACATCTATTGCCTCCAAAAAGCTGCTTGTGCTGTTATTTAAGATCCTCGAGAGAGACCCGAAAAGCTGATTTGAGTGGAGATCGAGAGATGAAAGGCCATTTGGCAATGTGATTCTTGAAAGATCAGACTTCAATAGGTTGTTGGAGAGCTTGACCCTTTGCAAGCTAGACATCTTTGCGAGGAAATTTGAAATCCCATCTGTAAAATAGTTGTTAGAGAGATCTATGGTACTCAAGGAACCAGGATTTGTGAAGTTTGGAAGGAACCCTCTAAGATTACAGCCAGCCAGATGCACATCTGACAGTTCTCTGCTTCTGATCCAATCAGGAACGGTCCCTAAACTGAGATTGTTGTAAGACAGGTCTATGGACAACAGAGAGGGCATGCCCTTGGCAAGGGCAACTGGTAGAGGATTTGAGAACCCATTTCTAGATAAATTAAGGTTCCAAAGGCTTTTTAACCTTGAAATGGATTCTGGAATCTGACCCGTAAGTCGATTACGGCTCAGCGAAAGACTGGCAAGGGATTTCAGGTTTCCAATTTGGTCTGGGATCCTTCCCGTGAGTTGGTTCTGACTCAAGGAGAGGTCCGAAAGATTGACCAAGTTGCAGAGTGAAGTGGGTAGCTGCCCTGATAATTGGTTGTTGGAGAGGTCAATGAAGGCCAGGTTTTGAATCTGCCCTACAGAATCTGGAATGTACCCAGATAATGCATTGTAGCTGAGATCAAGAGACTGCAAACTATGGAAGCTTTTGAAGGTGGGTGGGATAGGACCTGTCAGGGAGTTTCTAGCTAAATTTAGCTGGAGAAGGTCTCTGAAATTCCCAAAGCTTGGAGGAATCTGACCCCTCAAATGGTTCCCGCTCAGTGAGAGGGCCTGGAGTAAGGACAGACGACCTAGGCTTATAGGGATGTTGCCTTCAAGGGAATTGTCTTCTAGAACAAGTTGGGTGAGGCGGGTTAGATTTGAGAAGCTCTCAGGAATTGGTCCTGTAATGTGTTTCATCCCACCAATCACCAGCACCTCCAGAAACTGTAAACTACCCAGAGAAGGAGACAGAGTGCCCCTCATGTAAAAGGCAGTGCCCCTATCATCAGAAGGCCTCTGCAACTGCAACTCAGTAACCCTTCCTGTGGCTGGATTACATTGAACACCTTCCCAATCTCCTCCACAGCAATCTCTACCTGTCCACGAAGAGAGAATATCTGTAGTGTCATTCAAGATTCTGGCTTTGAAGCTGAGAAGAGAAACTCTGTCTGCTTCTGAACAGACTGGGGTCTGTGAGCTTGGTTGAGCTAGGGTTTCTGACAACAGAACAAAGAATGAAAGAATCAGCAAAAGCTTCAAAACCCATCTCTGGTTCTGCATTTTGGTAAGTGGGTTATTCGTCTGATTGGAGAGTTTGCTGAAAAATATGTGGAATTTTCCCAGCAAACTTGGGATCTGACAAGAGAACTTTGAATAGAAATAGAAATAGAAATACTCTTTTAATAACAAAAGAATAAGAAAAGTTCAAAAGCAGACAGAGATTTATTCCTTCACGTAGACAGGAAGGTATAATGATGAAAAAGATAGTAGAAACATAGAAGTGTGACTGAGGATTATAATGTGGTTGGGGGTCTGAATGAGGACTCTGAACAATGTCTCTATTTATAGGAACCAGGTGAAGAAAAGCAATTTTATTTTTTTATTCTGTTTTCTGATGGAGTAATGTTTTTCCTGTTTAAATTGGTTCACATGGATATTTGTGACCGTTTGATGCATCACGGGGACTGTAATTTCCAGTTGAACGTTGGAGCGCACCATATTCAAATTCTCACACCTTTTAGAAATTCAACCTCATTTTGCCCTTGTCCTGAACTCAAACTCCGCACCATCATTTTCTCAACGTCTGGTTTGAAGTATGTGTGGAAATGTCAAAGTGAGTGTCTACACCATGAATTTTCATGGTGAGGCCTACCTTAATAAATCCAAGTAGACTTTTTTAATTTATCAATATTGATGAGGGGAGTGCTATTGCCACACCTATTTTCTCAAATAGTTCCAGTTAACCTCCCTTCTAAGTAAGGAAGGGATTAAAGGTTCGAATCTTGATTCAACCTTAAAAAAATGCACGGGGACCTATACTATGGTTTATGGATACGATTCGGGTTGGTGCTTTAGGGAAAGTAAAAAAGAGACAATTGTAAGTGTTTGATTCTAACATTAAAAAGAGGTAAGGACAAAAACGATGGTTTGGATTGATCAATTGTAGTACCACTGAGCTGTATGGTGAAACCACCAGCAAATGTCCATATACTTGTAAAAAAACAAAAAACCTCTTCTCATGGTTTTATTTATTTATTTTGGTAGAATCTTTTATGGTTTTATTAAATGGAAGAAACTTGATTTTTTTTTTTATCGAATTGCTACTGTCTTACAGTCTCTGCTACTGAGAAATCTATGTAGTCACTCCGTTAATGTGACCATGGGAATCATGCTAATACTAAGCCACATCAAGGTTCAAATGTGACGCATATTCAGTAATTGTGCATTACATAGACTGATAGCAATGTCATATACTTTGCACTCAATTCTCTTAGTACTTGGCTACCAATGGGTGGGAACTTGACCAACGACATGTCGAATTCTCTACATGATAATAAATAAGAGAAATTAGCAGGAGGTACACATTTGGGGGTTTATTCAAGCCACCTCAAGTCACCTATAAAAACTCTTTTAGTCTCAAGTCCACTGCACAGTGAAGAAACGATAACGTTTTGGGTAACAGCTGTAAAAAATCTTGCCATGAATACCACCAATGCCCTTCTAAACATATATGACAAGGTTTTAAAAGGAAAAGCTAGCTTACGATTTTCAAAATCAAATCTATCCCTGTTCATTATACTGCCTTTATAAACACATATGACAAGGTTTTAAATGAAAAACCAGCCACGATTTATGAAATCAAACTCATTCCATTCATTATTTAGGTTTGCTAAATGTCCAATAAAATTCTTACTCGTCAAGCTTCGACAGATGTAACTAGTTGATGATGTATGGCCTTTTTGTAGACTTATTTGTAAAATCATGTAACTAACCCATATGCGTGTGTATTTTCAGAAAAATTCGCAATTTAACTATTTCGAATAACGTATGAAATTTCATAACTGACATCAACAATATCAAAATCCCTAAATCAGAATTTAAATAAATAAAAACAAACCCCTATGTTTAGTTATATGAATAGTTACATGCCTACACTTCATCTTCTTCATCCATTTGTTCGTCATGTAATTGTTCCCCGGTATAACAGTTACAATAACTACAATCACATACATCTTTAGTTACATGTAACTAAGATGTAGGTAATTAATTATCCATTCAATTTCTTTAAAAAAACAAAAAAAAACAATCTAGATTTAGTTATATGTTAAAAAAGTTACATGATGGAACAGATGGTCTACTATGAAAGGGATGCTTGCAAGATTGTGAATGACAAGGGGAGAAAAAGTAGGAGTAGTAATTAAGAGAATTGAGGGAGGTAAGGAAGGACCTGACAAAGATGGAGGGAGAGAGTTTTGGGAAGTATAGGAAAATAAAGGAGGAGAGTTATGAATAGTCGAAAATAATGGGGGGGAGTTATGGGAATTAATTGAGGGAGATTAAGAAGGAAGGAGTGGAGCATATCACTTTCTACGTGAGTTATTCTTATTTTTGATCTTTATACGATTTGTACCTTTATAGTAGGGGCATTTTTATCCTCTCAACTTATAGTGTACTGGAGGCTAAATGTGTTTTTAAAGAGGGACTTTATGCGATACAAGCATTACTTTTTAGACTTGAGTCCAAATGCCCCTAATAAATATGCTACACACAACCTTTTAATTTTATTGAAAACTATAGTTTTACAAAAGAAGAAGATGATGACAACAACAACGACAATGCGCGCTGAGCATAGAATTAATACATTGTAGTAAGAAGGAGCTTCATCCTCACTAGTAAGTGGCTAAGTATTGCTTTTGACTTTATTAGTTGTGAGAGTTAAAGATTAGTTTTACAAAAGAAGAAGATGATGATGATGATGACGATGACAAAGACAATGCGCGTTGAGCGTAGAATTCAATACATTGTAGTAAGAAGGAGTTTCATCCTCACTAGTAAGTGGCCAAGTACTCCTTTCGAATTTATTATTTGTGACTTGTGAGAGTTAAAGATTACTTCTTTCTATCACAATCATTAGCCAAAAAAAATGCAACTGCACAATTTTTTTAAACAAAAGGACTCCATATTCCAAATGTATATCAATCTTTGCATAAGCATATCATGTATGCGCTAAGACAAAGCTTTTGATATATTTCTTGGAATTAGTGAATTTGGTGAAATTGTTTGTATATGTTAATTGCTTTTTCTGGCTTCATTTGCTCTGCAAGTTGCAACTTTTAAATGTAAAAATGAGAAAGTGATAATCGATCCGTGGCAAAATTTATTCCCAAGTAATAGAATTATTATGAGTTTTACAACCAATTAACAAATATTTTGTTTGTTACCTTTACTTGAGAATCATTTCTTCTCTCCGTTGTTAAATTGGTGTCGTGGGGGAATAAATAAGATTTTCATCAAAGAACATGGCGTGAGCCATGATTCCATTCTGTCTATATTTTGCCCACAATATTCCCTTTTATCAACTGCTGGCTCTGCTTTACCCGCAATCTTTGCTCCTTTCCAAAATGGCCTAAAATATCTCGTATGACTATTACACCAAGATCTAATAAGGTGGGCCCTTTTTTAAGCCCTCTCGGAATGATCCTCCTATATATAGTCGGTCATATTCTTTACTTCACACTCTCTCTCTCTCTCTCTCTCTCTCTCTCGTATTATATTCTCTTTCAAGTCAATCTTTTCGTAGAATTTTCGGGAGATGTCTGACATACATCCACCTTTCTTTCTTTATTATCTATTGTTATGTAGTCTAATTTTTCCAAGTCGTATGAATTCCTGAATTTTTCTCTCAAACTTTTGTACCAATAAGCTTTTCAAGGATTAAAAAAAATAAAATTCAACTATAATTTGGCTCATGCAATTGGAGCTAATGAGCTAAGATCTCCAAGATCACTGCCCTTACAGACAGACGTCTATATATAAAGGTAAAGGATGACTCAAGTAGAATTAAATCCCATTTCTTCTTCACAATTAAATCCCAAATCTTTCATAATTTCTTATTTTCATATGATGCAACTCTTTTCTCAATTTAACTAAATAATTTCGATGAGACATGTGGTAAGATTTCACCAAATTTTTAAAAAAATAAAGAAAAAAAAAATGTTCATCTATACTTAGTATTAAATTCATGAATTTTGATATAATTGGATTCTAGTACCAAAAAATAATAATTAACCTCTTAATATCAATGAATGGTGGCGATGGAAGCAGGCATCACGGGTGGAGCGGCCCTTGTTGTTGTGTCCATTGCTAGCGATAGGACTATAGGAGTGAGTAACAAAGTAAAGATGGGGTCACATGTGGGTGTGTGTGGGGTAATGGGCATTTTGAAAATCTTGCATTAGGAGACACTCATTGTCTTCATTCACTAATGACAAGTTAAGATTGTGTGTCTTGTCTAACTAAAATCATTTTCCATTAGGAGACACTTGACACCCGTTGTACTGCGCGTGGGTCTTTTCTAGGACCTTTCTCTGGACAAAATCTTAACGGTCCTGATTCCTCCATGTTTCAATTTTTCCCTCATGAGCTGGATGGGGGGAAGTGTCTCAGTCAACATCTGAGGCTGTCTCTCGGCGGGCTTACCAATACTATCTCTACTCTCACTTCAAGCGCGTCATAACCCAAACCCTAACGTTTTTTTTTTCTTCTTCCAAATCCTCATTCGCTCTAAACTGACAAATGAGCAAGTCTCGTAGCAATTTAGGGTGGCTTTTCTTCTAACACACATTGAAAACTCACCAACGAAGAAGGGGGCTAATCAAAGTGTCTAAGGTTTCACCTTGCGATCGGCCCTTTTTGAAAGTTGAGTGTAGGTTAACTTTATAGATTCTTGAACCTTTTTTGGATTATGTCATTTATAGTAGATTTCCTCATTTGTGTATTATGTAGGATTTTATTTAGTTAATTGATTATTAAAATGGGAAAATTATGGAAGAATATGGAAGACCGAGAAATATTGAATTTATTACTTTTTTTGTCCCATATTTTTAATATACATATATATATAGATATACATATATATATATAATATAACATCAATTTCCTAGTACTAAGAATAAAGATAATGGAGAAAGAAGACGAAACTGAAAAAGAAAGGATTTCTTCGTCGATGGATCTTAACTAGAATCAAACAAATTTTATCTTTTATTATTATTTTTTGACAAAGAGTAGCTTTGACCTCATGGCAATTCCAGCCAACAAGTAGATTTGATTGTCAACTTCTTCTATTTAGTAATTTGGGAAACACTCACCAAAGGACAAATTTCCCTTAAATGTTTGAGAGATGCTATCCACAATTGTGCACTGTGAACCCCACACACGTATGTTGTACATGGTCCAATCACAACGTGATGACCCTAAATAACTAAATGTTTTTGACTTTTGATGGGTGCTTTGTTAATTGAGATTAGAAAATGGTGGAGACGCGCTTAGAAAGAAGAGTGGACTCAATAAAAATTGTGAGTGGGATTCCAACTGTATTGCTTCTACTTGACAAGTACGTATATGATTGGGTGTTTGTTTTTGATAGTTTTTCCTCTCATGCCACACGATGATTGATGGATTAGGTTGCGTTGATTACGGGGGGAAACTAATATGGGCCCAAAAGGGCACTGGCCCATGAAAAAGGAAGCGTATTGGCCCACGTAGATGCCCAAAGTTGACTAGGGTCATTTGCTGATTTGGAGTGTCTTTAGGTCGAAGATTTAAGACAATATGGTTCCAATTTCATTAAAGTTAACGTTATCGTCCAAAATGGTGGTTGATGGCCTTTGAAGACCCCACATTTAGAGGGTCCACCCCTAGTAACCTAAGAACAATGAGTATTCCAATTCATAATATAGATCTCTACATATACATGATGAAGGAGATGCTAATGTAAAGACTATCCATGATGACAGTCAATAACACTGATTAATTCCTGTTTAGGGCATGGAGTGGCAGGAAAAAGGGATACAAAAACAAAAATAAAAATTACTATACAATCTCTCTCTCTCTCTCTCTCTCTCTTCGAATTTACATATGATTGGTGTAAATTGGTCGGTGGCTAACCCCAATATATTTAAAGGAATATTTAAATGTCAAATTTGTTATATAGACTCTCGTTTTGCATATTAATGATAGAGCCCCCTATTAATCTTGATAGGGGCGCCCCATTGTAGATCTCTCTCTCTTACTCTCTCTCTCTCTCTTATGTATTTATAATTTATTATGTGATGGCCACAACTCATTTGAAAGGAACAAACACAATTATGGCAGATACTTGTACATGCAGCTAGTGAGCCTTTCTCCCAAATGGTCCATTAAGGCATTTATTCTCATGAGTATGCCTCTTTTGGTCCTTCACCAGTTGATCCTAAGAATGAACAGCTTGTGGTATATGAACCGCTAGCTTGATGTATAGGGCTAACATGGTGGGGTTTGATTTGTTATGAGACTCATCAAATACTGGCTTCTTTTCATTTCTATTAGCAATGTAAGACGCGTTATTAGGTACTTGGTTTAGAGGAGCCATACCCCATAAGAGAAATTTTCGGCTGTCACTATAATGGGTGCTTGCAATTGGGGCCATTCTTGGCCGGATTAGGAGGTGGACATCCAAATGGTGAAGCTTTCACGATACAACTAATAATAGATGTGATTGATTAGTCGGCATCGATATGATCCAATAAATGGTTGGCCTTTTATCATCTTGTGATGTTTGACGTACATGGTAAGGTGCTTGGCGTCGCATGGAAGGGGATCGGTCCAATTCAGCCATTGCTCGGACTTTCATCGAAACCAAAAAAAACAACCTCAAACTTTGAATTAAGGCCGACTAATCAATCATGGGAGGACAAAAAAGGAATTCGCTTCAAGTGAGGCGAATCATTTTAATTTTACTTCGTTGATTTCTTGATTCATGTGATGCAGGGGAGATTAATAATATTGTGAGGCACCTTTCTAAGTTCCTTAAAGATGCCAAGACTTTAAAGAAATGATCTTGACGTTTCAACTAATTAGACTGACAGAAAACCGGCGCAAACCACAAATTTATTTATTTATTTTACTTTTATTTTTTATTTTTTGAAATTAGTAAAAGCAGCTAGTGGTCATAGCAGGCCAAGTACATAACTTAAAATGGTTCCTTCTAGAAATAGTAAAATACCAAACAGTGTCCAAATTAAACCAAATAGTTGATTGATAAGGAACCAAATTTGATAAACCAATTGTAAACATCATGTCAACTGTTGAAGGCATGAATGTGTTGAAATCAGTGACCACATCCAAATAATTGATTGATACCGAATGAGCCAATTCTAAGCATTGTATCAACTGTACAAGCAATGGAGGTGAACAGACCAACAATTACAACATGGACAATCAGAAAATATTTCACATGGGCTGGCTCTAGCTAAGACCACACCCCTGTGGTGGAACCACCAAAAAGGCTATTTCCATGCTACCAAAGCCAAGTTTTGACACGTCTACGACCTATTTTTACCCTTTTTATCTTAGCTTATTCTATTTATTTTCCCTTCCAAAAGCAGAGCATGTGCAATACCTTTCTTTGACATGCAGATACAATTTCTCGGAGACCAAAAATAGTCATGGAAAGGCTTCCTTTGAGAAGCATAGCCATTAGAACTTGAGGTCCTCATGTCCAAGGGACCCTCAGTTTGTTTTGATTGGGGTGCCCTACAGTTATGAGTTCACTGACCAATGTTAGAGGCTATCAGGGATGGAGGGGTTTGCGTCATCCATGTGGGTCACTTTGAACAATGTCCTCCTTAGCATCATCATCCTTTCTTCTTTTTTCATTTTTCCTTCTAATTTTTTTAAAGATCCAGTTGGCATAGCAATCAATATATCTAACATAGGGTCACTTTTTAGAAGGCACATTCCCAATCATAAAGATGGCCCAATACCAACACTCGCCATACATTTTTAAACCATTGCTTCTGGATTAAAGTTGATGTGATTTGCCTTCAATTTTATCCATTTGATGATTTGGTTAGTGTTGAATTTGGAATTAAACGTGGTCTATTGAGCGGTCCAAAACTTCCGGACCCAAACAACTGGTAAGATGTGGGAAGGGAGCTGGATCACTGGCCCAAGGCATAAAGAGAATCCATCCAAATTCCAAATCTAAAGAAGGAAAACAATGATTCTAGGCTTCTAGCCCATTCCAATTTGAAAAGGTAAACTTGGGCTTAGCTCAGCTCGTTTACAAGCTTACCAGGGAGTAAGTTTACATATGTGAAATGCTAGTTGTTATCCAAGGGAGTTAGTCCAATTGGTAGGAAGAGAGCTCCTTTTATTTTATCAATTTGGGTTTGATTTCTTTGGAGAGCACTCTAGGAATTAATTATTGAATGCACTAGGTCAATGTGGGGGAGTGCGCCTTTAAGATCGCCCAACGAGGGATTTAGTCAAGGTGCGTGCAAATTGGCCTAGACACTCTGACCGTCAAATCAAAAAAAAAAAAGAAAAAAAGAAAAAAGAAATGCTAGTTGTTCCAAATTTTAACATCTCAAATAATGTGGCAACATAACAACCCACAATTTTGAATTTTTGAATTAATTAGCCAAAAACAGATTCAATACCAAGATGCCAACTCATTTAGGATCTTGAGTTTAGAAAATATATATATTTGGGGAGATTTTCTCCAGCAGTGTAATATTTTCATTTTTTGTTCATGGGGATTGCTTTACTTGTTTACAGCCTTGCATCAAGCAATCAAATTTCTCTATTTCAAAAGATGGAAGTGGGTGGTCCAACAAATGATAGAAGCAGTTTTGTTTGTGCGGATAAGCTGTCAGCAATTTGTTGTTTTTCACAGCATATATGTAATGGTGTGACTACTGACTAGGGTTGGTCTAATTAAACCCCTACTCACTGCAAGAGTAAAGGCCATATTCATATTGGGCCAATTGGAGTGTAAAGCACATAGGCGTGCGTGGTGAAATTGCTCATGTAATGATGACTGGGATTACACTTGATAGACTCAAATTAACCTCTATTGCATGATGACATTACCAGATAACAACACACACTAGCTTGGTACCAAAATTTATGAGAGGCTATATAATCTTCTCTTGTCCTTTTTGTCTTGTTTCTCCCTTAATTAAAAGGTTATTCACTTGATGACTTCTTTAATTGAAACATATATTTCATTAGGCTATGTTTGATATACCGGATATGCCAGAATTGTTGGATGAAGAATAAGTCTTTGGTTGCTTTGTTTGAAATGAGAAAGATGGTTTCTTGAAAATTTTTCTCTCTCTTAATTTCTTTTAAATGTGATCTCTTAGTATCGTGGGTTTATTATCTCCCGCATATAAAGGCTATAACCATCATCCGGATAGTATATCTCTTATTTAAAAAGAACACCAAACACATAAAATTGATGTGTCTATCCTATCCGGCATATCAAACATAGCTTTAATTCTTATTCTTGTATTATATCACAGTTTTGAGAAATATTGAGCTACCAGCAGGATAATGGGCTGACGCCCAATTCATACTGGTTTTATGTATAGCAGTGCTTAAGATACTCACCCAGCCTTAAGCCCTCCTCAATTCGCGAGTACAACCCTCTTTGCTGGTATGTGTAATCTTTTCCCTCCTTTTAAAGGAGTTATTGTCTTCTAAACTTTCCCCAACAAGGTATTTGGATTTTGGGCCTTACTAATCTCCATGCACAAGTAATACTACCTAGCATTACTTAGCATTACTTGTGTGAAAATTAAAAAATAAAATAAAATAAAAAACTGATTAATGACTGATCTATGGAGGAATCGAACTCGGAACGTCTACAAGACCAATTATTTTATCTCATAGAGTTAATTATTTTCATTTATTTTTATTTTTGGTTGAACCAAACTAAAATAGACAGTAAATAACTAATTAAGGGCTTGTTTGGGAATTTCAAAAACTAGATTAGACGAGATCCAGTCCATAACTGTTATTTGGTTTTTAAATAAACCAACTCACAATTGATTTGACAAAAAAAAAACAAAAAAAAAGCCTGTGTTTATGCCATATTTTCATAACAAAGTTGAACTATTTAGCAAGAAAAAGAGATTTACTAAATAGGGTGAAAACAAAACTGACTAAACTTATTTTTAGCTCGTCAGGTTTTCAGATTGCCAAACAGCCCTTAAGTCTTTGCATGTACTGAGTATATTTCTAAGAATGCTTTGAAGGCAAATATTTTTTTATTACAAAATTTAATATTGTGGTAATGGCATTCAAAAAGTGGAGGGTGGGTTTGAGTTCAAACAGCCGTAGCCAAATAAAGAATGAATATTATATATATATATATATTTTGATAAGGTCAATTAAAGAATGTTTGAATGCTTTGCGACCTAGAATGTAGATATATTCTAGACCGAGAATGTAGATATATTCTTTTGATAACAAAGAATTCTTTCGGGCAAACCCTAGACACATATAAGACCCCACAACATATGAATCAAGTAAATTCCAGACATATGAGAACCACATGAAATCTTAGGTGGGTGACTTCAAAGGATTTAGTAAGAGTTAAAGGATTTAGTAAAAGTCGGACCTCTACTTCTTGAGGCGCGGTCCCTTATCAATTGAGTTACCCTCGGGGGTTTTAACCTACAATTGGGCCTTAACTACATATTCAATTTTACTATGAGATATATTATTAAGAACACAACAAATAGAGAACAAATTAATAAACTAATTCTTATATTAAAACTCAAAAACTTATTATGTCTACAAAGCAAACTATAAAACATTTATTTAGATATAAAATTGCAGCTACCAGATTCCCTTCCGACAAATACACCCAGAAAAAAAAAAAAAAAAAAAAAAAAAAAAAAAAAAAAAAAAAAAAACACAGAAGAGGTAGGAGGAACAAAGAAGAGAAAACTAGGTGAATTTTTAGTTTAATTTGCCTGGCCAAACTATTAGGGATTGGAATTACATAAAGTCATTTATTAAGGAATCACCCACGACTTTAGTTTAGCAGAAATACACAAAGTACTAAAGACATTTACCTCACAAGCCCTAAGTTAAGGATACCCCAAGAAGTCTGTGGCCATGACCTCTCCTTTGCTTTCATCAACAGAACCCTACACCAAGCAATCCACCCTTCCCAAGAAGTTCTCTTATCCCAAGGACTTCCCCACTCCAACAAAAGTGTAAGCCCTTTCTCAGCCTCTCTTTCAGCCTCCTCAAACCTTCCTTTGGTCAAATAAATCTGACTCAAAACCACATGTGGCTCTCCAACAAAAGGGTTCTTCTCAACACACTCCAACAGCATCTCAGCACTCTCCAACCCTCTCTTAGACATATCACAAACACCTTCCCAATACATATCCCTTGCAACTATTTGATCTTTTGCATCCAATACCCTCGTGCAATTCTCAAAAACAGGCGGTATCACAAGTTCAATATCTTCATCTCTATCCAATACAATCCCACCGCCGACCCTTTTCCTTTCTTCCATGAAAATCTCTTCTTCTCTAACTATTAGAGTATACAATGCACCCATCCTCGATATAGAGTTCATCCATAGCCCTGGCTTGCCATCACCCGGCCACAAAGCCGCATAGTTGTTGCCCGAAAACTTGAGGCCACCGTCCGAATTATCAAACAATATGTCCTGAAAACCGAAAAGTTGGTCACTGAAATCAGCCATCGTCATCATCAAGAAAACTGCAACTATTCTTCTCGAAACGTGTACATCTTCGCCCGTCTTTATGTGCTTCAGTGTAATCCCATTAGCAGGAAGGAGGGGCTGCAGTTTCTTCCTCCAACCTTCTTCCTCGTTGAACAAACCCGTCTCCTTTGCGTTTCTCAACGAAATCTCCGAAAGCTTAAGGTGTTGGACGAGTTCCTCATCGGTGTAATGGAAGAGGAGATCATCGTGAATGAGAGGCTGGCGTGGGACAACACAAAACAAGTGAATCAAACGCTCCGCCGCGTCCCCGACATGGGCACGGACCGTGTCGCGGCCGGTCGAAGGATCGAATATCGCGAGATTGACATAAGAATTGGAATAAGCCGAGTGGAAGAGGCCGCAAAGGCATATTGAGTCTTGTGCCTTCCAAATCTTTAGAATGCGATAAATGTCGACGAGGTGGTCGAGGAAGCTGCCGTGCTTGTGCCAACACTCGCCGGCCCCGACGGAGCGCAAGACGGCGACGAGCGAAGGTAGGTTCCTGTCGATCGATTCGAGCTCGCCGCGGAGGAAGGGGCGGGCTGATTCTAAGAGGGTTTGGAGATAGTGGTTTTGAGATGGAGGTAGAGATTGAGAATATGGCATGGTTGGTTGGTTTGAGTGATGGAAAGGACAATGGTTGAACTAATTGTAGCAAGAGATCGATGATGATGAGGATTGAGGAGGAGGAGGAAAAAGTTGTGCTGAAAAAAAGAAGAAACGTACTATGATTTGATTCTTTCTTCGAAATATTGGGTGGAAGAAATATTGGGTGGAAGTGATAAGGTTGTTTTGTATCTATATAGTTGGACTATATGTGCAGTTAGGGCTGCAAACAAGCCGAGCCGAGCCGAGCTTTGGAGTGCTCGGCTTGGTTCGTTAAAAAGTTTGTTCATTAGTAAACGAGTCGAGTTTTTTAACGAGCCTAAATTTCAAGCTTGAGCTTGGCTCGTTAGAAAATATTCGAACTCGAGCCGAGCTCGAGCTTTGGCTCGTTTAAGATTTTTTTTTAATTTTTTTATAATAATTATTATTTTTTTTTTTGGATAAGTGGTTTAGAATCACCATCCTAAGCATAAACCAAAAAATCGACAATAAGAAACATCATCCAAGCATGAACTATAAAGAACCCAAAATCAAAACTCCATTAGGCCATAATTGTTTTCAGTACTATTAAATAAAAAGTTGCAATAAACTTAAAAAACTAAAGTTATTGGTTGGAGGTTTAGAGGCTTGGAGCACATTATAATAATCATATATGCTTCAAAACTAGTTACCATGCCATTATATTTCCATTAGATTCCGCAAAAGAAGTATCTCTTTCACGCTAAAACTCTACTAAGATAAGTAAAAGCATCTACTACTAGCTTACTAGAGAATGAGTATCTCTTTCACATCAAAATGTATAGTGGGACAATTATGCCTTCACTCATGAACCTAAATGAGCCCACTAATGAGCTTCTTGTCGAGCCCCTAAACAAGCTTCTTATTGAGCCTTAAACGAGCTTGTTCGCGAGCCTAATCGAGCTGAGCTTTGGTATGCTCAGGCTCGGCTTATTTACTAAACGAGCCTAAGATTAGGGCTTGATCTTGGTTCGTTTATTAAATGATCGAGCCCGAGCCGAGCCTTTAACGAGCTTTCTCGCGAGCCCTTAATGAGCGGCTCAGCTCATTTGCAGCCCTATGTGCAGTGGAATCTCTGCAATTAGGAAACCCCCACATAGATCACGTGGCATGGCGATGGAGTGATGCGTATGTGTGTTGTTATTGCGGAGGGTAATACTATCTTGCTCTACATTTTGTCTTACTATTTGCATTAAGGAGGGTTTTAATTTTTAGGATTTAATTATATTAGTGGGTCTTACAACTTTATCTTCTTAAATGCACATTGTAGACACCCCATTTTGTCCCTACATTTGATGATGATTTCCCGATGATGAGGTCCACAATGTTTGCCGTCTACTCGGATCTCTTTCTGCACGCAAAGCAAGCGAAAAAGGGGGGATTTAAGTGATAATTTAGATAGCCCAGAAATTTGGTGCGTACGCATAAAATTATATGCGTACGCATGAAAGCCCATCTTCATGTGAATGATGGCTTGCCTCCCACTTTGGCCGAAAGTATTGTCGGGAGAGTTATTTATATTAAAATATGTGAATGATGGCTTGCCTCCCACTTTGGCCGAAAGCATTGTCGGGAGAGTTATTTATATTAAAACAGCCCGACCACTGAACATAAGGGACGTGGGGATAAAAAGAGATGGGATTTGAGGTCATGCATGACAACCTTACTCAGGGATTTTTCCCTATAAATAGACAGAGCCCCTAGGAGCTCAGACAAACGGAGAGAGAGGGGGGAAACGGTCAGACAGATAGAGGTATGGGAGGAAAGAGATAGACAGAGAGGGGGATGATCAGATGGTCAGACAGGGGAATAAAGGAGAGGTAAAATTCTGAGTAACTGAGAGCTATTCTGAGAGTGGGAAAAATATTGAAAGGGTAAGAGAAATAAATTGAGAGGAAAAAAAAGAAAAATATAACAGAAAGTTAGACCGATGAGATTGGGAAAAGCTTGTTTTACGCAACGGAGGAGACGCTACCGGGTTGACGATGGACCTGAGGGAAGGATTTAATTTCAACTTGCTTTACTTCTAAGAGGTACGTAGTGTATATTTATTTGTAAAATTATGTAGGGTGTTTAGAAGTTGATTTATTATGTATAGTGTCCATCTTTGGCCAATAATGTTTTGCAAAGAGGCCAAATTCACAAAGAAAATGAATTAGTGAAACCGCGAGTACTCGCGAAATATCATGCGTACGCATATTTTTATTATGCGTACACATGGTAAGACCGTGCGTACGCAGGGTAAGACCGCGCATACGCATGGTAAGACCGCAAGTACTCACGACAGTTTTTTTTTTTTTTTTTTTGTTTTGTTAAGTTTTCTATATTTTGTTATTAAATGTTTATGCTTCTTTTTATTTATCCTATGCTATTAATCTGTCATTCGTGTGTGCCATTTATTTGTTGTATGATTAACAGGTGATCCGGATTTTATTAAAATATTAAATATGGTCAATGAATACAAAAATGAGGGCCGGTTTATTACCGGGCATTGTTGGGTGCCTAATACCTTCCCAACATGTACCCTAGCTCCGAACCCATCTCTGGTCAACAAAATTGGTCCTGGACCCTTCCAGGTGGCGACTCTCATTTGCACGCTAATCCTAAATGGGTTAACACCATCAGAAAGCAGGTAAGCAGGTAAGGACAGGTGAGGCGGGAACGCGTGAGCCCGTAGCGGCGGTGAAAGGTTGGTGCGCCCACACACATAATAAAGCAAAGTGTGGGATAAAATAACATTATCCTATTGAAAATTTGGGTTTTTCTACCTTAGACATTTGTTACTTCCATGCCTTTTTTGTATAATTCAACCATATTAATCCCATAAAATTATTTAGAGTTACAGATCAAATAACGATTAAAACTGATCAAACAAATCAATTGAATGGTTAAAATCATTCACTCATGAATTGTTTTAATTTCTTCAAAAGACATTCATATATTTAGAAGGACCTACTAATTGATGGGTTTTAATAATTTTTGACGATGATAGGGTTTAATTACACCAAAATTCACTATTATGTTGAAGATAACAAGAGTTTAAGGTCACAATATGAGAAGTCACATGAGCTTAAGTTCATATTTACTTTATATATATATATATATATATATAGGATGATGATTAGCCAAGTACGTGTTGATATAACTTATATCAACACCCGCAATAGGGGTTGTACCTCGTCCATTAGTGGGTTATGAGATATGTTGGGCCAATGCATGAGATACAACCAGCAATGAATGGTACTGATATAACTTATATCAACATTTGCTCGCCTGATCAGAACTGTATTAATGCATTGGCCCAATATGAATGAAGATAGGATGGAGCTAGACACTAATGTGAACAATTTGGTACAATCGAAATAGGCAAAGCTTTGAAGGATCTATTAAAGAGTTAAGGGATGTGGTGTGGGTTGTTTTATTGTTCCTTTTAACCATTAATACTATCATCTCTTTATCAATAAATAAATAATACATCCAAAATTTTTTTAATTTTTTAATTTTTTTAAGCTCAATACATTATCAAATTAGAGACGAGCATGAAGATGTTTGGTTTGTTTAGGGACACAACAAAGGTATGATTATGTGGAACTATATTATTTAAATTGTCTAAGAGTAATTTTGTTAGAGATATTGGCCTTTTATTAATGTGGGTCCCATGTGTAATTTGAGATGGGTTTATATTGGAATTAGTTAATCTCTATGTGAAGATTTAATTTGAATATTTAATTGGTCAAAATTATTAAAGGTTGAATGAAAAATTATTCTCTAAAATTATCTTTGAATAGTTGATTGAAGAATGATAATGAGATTTGTATACATATAATTTAGACCTATGATTTGAATCCAAAGGCCACCCAAGTTTTACGAAGAAGGAGGACCTAACCAGCATTGGTGCAACAGGACCCTCTTTGATGCAACACATGAAGTTCCTACAAGAGGGTTGTTTTGTGAAGTTCAAATGAAGTTCGTACGTGACAAAGGTCATTGATGCAACACCCATAAAAAGACAGAAGTTGGGGTCGGAAAGTGGGCTTGGCCGAGGGGGTCCCGCAATCATGGGTAGTGAATGGGGTTGGATGAAGCCGGGTCCGCGGACCTCGACAGGCAACTCAGTATGCAGGCCACGAGCTGCAGCAATCTTTACTATATGGCTAAAAGTGTTTGGTGCTTTTCGAACGACTTGGAAAGTGGGCAACTTGTGTACGTCAGTGGGTGCTCTATCACACAGACCGTTCATCCAATCCAAAACATTCTCGGGTTTAGGGTCAAGTCATAATCAAATCGTGATGTTATCATGAAATAATAAATATTTAATTAATAATTTAATATATAATTTTAAATAAAAAAGTTAAAAAATAAAAACAAAAATTAACAATAAAAATTAAAAATTATATGCAATAGTTCCTAAAGAGAGGAGAAAGAATCAAAAGATAAAAGATAGAATCATAGAAAGGAAAAGAAGGAAGCTACAAAGAGAATATATTTGAAACCTTGGCCTAAGTTGCTCAGAACCTAAGAAAAATGTGTGTGTATGTGTGGCAATTAAGAGCAAAAACCATGTTAGGACTACTACATTCTATTGAATTGGAGCTTTTGGCTTTTTACAGTTACTATTTTAGTGATTTACAATTTTAGGATTTTAATTTTAGGCTCTTAACTATTTTATTTATTAATTTTCACACTTAACAAAAAATCATCCAATTTTCTAAAACCCTTAACAATTCAAATGAGTTGACGGTTTAATCGGTGGATTAAATGGTTTTTAAAAAGTATAATGATTTTTTCTTTAAAGCGGTTTCGAGGGTTAAACCGGATCAGAACCTAACCCGATCGACAGTTGAACTAACTGGTCCGGTCTGATCCGGTTCGGGTTTTAAAACACTGCTTTTTACACTATTGTAGTGGTATAGTCTCTATTTACAATTTAAAAAAAAAATAAAAAATAAAAAATTACACTTCATTTTCCGCCTCTTTTAGTCTTTTAAATACAGGGCGGAGCTTCATGTAGACTGGGGAGCCATGGATTTGGATTTGCTCAAGTTTGCAGGATCTACTGGAGGCTCAAGTGGACCGTTGATGGCTGCCACGTGGACATTAGCTTGATCCAACGGCTCAGGTGAAAAGGGGCAAGGGAGCTAACGCCGTTAGGGGGGGATGGCATTCAGATCCCAACGACGCCGTTTTGCACAACGAAATCGTGAAAATGGGGGGGCGGGATCTGATTTCATTTTGATTTTGCCCTCTCTCTCTCTCTCTCTCTCTCTCTCTCTCTCTCTCTCTCTCTCTCCCTCTCTCTCTCCCCTCCATTTTCGATCGCGAATCTGCATCCCCTCTCGCCGCCGTTCCTCTCCACTCCCGCCGGCAGCAGCGGTCTCCCCTCCCTCCGCCGCCGCTCGTTTGTCGGGTTAAACCCAGATCTGGGTAAGGGTTGCTCTGTATTTCCGTCCACCACCGGCCGCCGCTGCTGCCGCCGCCGCTGCTGCTACCCCTGCTGCTGCCGCTGCTGCTTCCGCACCAACATTCTCGCCGGCAGTCAGCCCCCCTTGAAGCTTCGACGGTGAGGTGAGTTTGGGTTTTCAATTTTTTTTTTTTTTCCCCCTGCCAGTTGGGGTTTTCGACAGTGAATATAAATATATATTTTTTTTTTTGGTTTCTGTAAACTGTGTAAACTGGGTTTGGGGGGTTTTTTTTTTTTTTTTTGTTTCTGTAAACTGTGTAAACTGGGTTTGGGGGGTTTCCTGTTTGGGCGTTTTTTCTGTTAATGCTAGGTTGCTCTGTTCCTTTTTTTCATAATTTATGCTGTTGTGGAAGTGGATTTATGGTATGTGTATATCTATATATATATATATATATATATGCGATATGTATAGAATTGAGCTTGCTTCAATGTGTGAATTGGGCGAATTTGGTTGACTTTTGGTGGTTCATGGGTCTACAGCTCGCTCAGGATGGAAATTTTTTTTTGGAATTTTAGGGTTTTCTGTTTGGATGTTTTTAAAAGTAATGTTAGATTATTCTGTTCCTTATTTATGATTGATAATGTTATGGAAGTGGGTTTATGGTTGACTATGGTTTTCTGTCTGATTTGACGGATCTAGTTTATGTATGTATGTTTTTATTTGTGGAATGAACTACTGAGTTGTGTAATTCATGCTTTTGGTTTGCAATTTATGTATTTTTTTTCAACTGGTCTTTACTATAGTATTGGTTAGATCATAATGGATAATGTTAGATGCATTTGTCTTCATAAAAAAAAAAAAATAATAATGTTAGATGCATTTGCTCGTTTGGCACTTGTGGGTTTTACAAAATATTACACATGCAGCTTCCTTGTGTAGGATAGGTTCTTCTTGTTTGGAGGTGATAATATCAGGAGAACCTGCTGATAAACAAGGTGTACTTTGATAAGAATGAATCCAGATAAAAAAAAAAAAAAAAGATGTTATTTTTAATTATTATTGTGCGGAAACAACAAGAAAAATACAGAGATCCATTTTCAAATAAAGACAATTAAAAGAGCCAACGATTTCATCTTCATTACAGCAAAAGGAAGATGATGGCCAGAGCCAAAGATCTGGACCCTAAAGCCCAGCTGTTGATATCAAAATTTGCTATTGACTACAATTGAGTTTTCATCTTGACTATTACAAAATTGCTACGCAAAGGATAATTCCCAGCACAATAGCCAACTTGACCTGTATAAATGGGTGTGGCCTAGCTATGAGGGGTGGGTAAGTGGGTTTTTACCATTATTCAGATGATAAAAGATATACAGTTTGGAAGGTTTAGTGGATATTGTGGTCTGTTTGAAAAGCATGGTTTTCTCATAGAATGAATGTGAGGATGCTGTGACAGCTCGAGAACTTATTCCACTCATGGTCCAGGTATAATCAAGGATTAAAAACATTCAGCAATCTTGGTAGAACTATGAAGACAGTAGTATTTTTGTCTAAGGCTCTATTTGGTTTAAGGATTTTATCAAGGAAAAAAAAAAATGTAAGAAATTGTATTTTCCTTTATTTGGTTGCAATGGAAAATTAGAAGAATAAGAATAATTAGAATAATTTTGGCTTTATATGATTTCATCTTTTCTTTTCATTTTCTTTTCTCCTCATTCCCCCCCTCCCTTTTTTTTCCTTAGTAAAATCCATGAACCAAATAGAGGGTAAATGAAGTATATTTTCAATCTCAATTATTTGGTCAGTGAATACGACTTAACCCCAAGCGATGCACCAATGGTTCCGAGGACTTAACCCTAAAGTGGTGGAGGTTGTCGGATTCAACTTCTCACTTCTTTTGGGCTAGATACAAGTTGGGTTTATCTTGGCATTCAACAATCTACAATGTGTGGTCACTTTTTACCCATATTCAAGGAATTAGACGGATCGGACTGAAAACGTGTTGGCCAATTATTTTATTTTATTTTTTTTCAAAATCTTCATTGCATGACTTTAACCTCGGATTAACAATTTTTCTAGCAACAGGTGAGATACAAATATTTCTTTGGCTTACACGGCCGTTGTCTTGTATGTGAGAGCTTCCATACTATACATTAATTGAGGTGAAACACAGACTATTGTACCTTTGGCTGAAAGCCCAATGGCAGACAGAGGAGAAACATAGGCCTTACTTTCCATTCCCAATAGTAAATAAACATACAGATCAGAACAGAGTGATATTCTTTGTATATGCAGTTTTGAAATAAAAAGCCTGATTGCCAATAAAAATACAGCTACTTCGACTGAATTACAGAGAATGGAGATAACATAACCCCATATGGCCATTATATATGAAATGCTGAAATGATAATCTCACCACAAATTTGATTTTTCTATTGTGAAAAACTTATCATCTGTAATCGAAGGTGCTTATATATTGAAATCATGAACAAACCCGCCCCACGTCACTATTAAGGAGATTTTCTGGAGTTATTACTGGAATTTATGGAAAATAAAATCATCATCTCGGAATTTCATTGGCTGCATCAATGGAAATGAAGCTCCCTATATGAATTACCGTCTGGAACAGATTTGGAAGTCCATGAAATTTTAGATCCTTGAATTCTTCACGTCCTGGGTGATAAGAAACCAAAACACCGCCTTTAAATTGTAGCAAAATCTCACCACTTTTCAAAATGCACACGACTTGAACTTTAATTCTATTAATCCTGTCAATCCCATAATGGACAGGGGAATCAACATGCCGCTCCATGTGAGATTATCATTTCAGCATAACAAGACCATAACAAGACCCAGTTAACAAGAAGAACCTATCCTACACAAGGAAGCTGCATGTGTAATATTTTGTAAAACCCACAAGTGCCAAACGAGCAAATGCATCTAACATTATTATTATTTTTTTTTTATGAAGACAAATGCATCTAACATTATCCATTATGATCTAACCAATACTATAGTAAAGACCAGTTGAAAAAAAATACATAAATTGCAAACCAAAAGCATGAATTACACAACTCAGTAGTTCATTCCACAAATAAAAACATACATACATAAACTAGATCCGTCAAATCAGACAGAAAACCATAGTCAACCATAAACCCACTTCCATAACATTATCAATCATAAATAAGGAACAGAATAATCTAACATTACTTTTAAAAACATCCAAACAGAAAACCCTAAAATTCCAAAAAAAAATTTCCATCCTGAGCGAGCTGTAGACCCATGAACCACCAAAAGTCAACCAAATTCGCCCAATTCACACATTGAAGCAAGCTCAATTCTATACATATCGCATATATATATATATATATATATATATAGATATACACATACCATAAATCCACTTCCACAACAGCATAAATTATGAAAAAAAGGAACAGAGCAACCTAGCATTAACAGAAAAAACGCCCAAACAGGAAACCCCCCAAACCCAGTTTACACAGTTTACAGAAACAAAAAAAAAAAAAAAAAAAAAAAAAAAAAAAAAAAAAACCCCCCAAACCCAGTTTACACAGTTTGCAGAAACCAAAAAAAAAAAAAAAAAAAAAAAATTTATATTCACTGTCGAAAACCCCAACTGGCAGGGGAAAAAAAAAAAAAAAAATTGAAAACCCAAACTCACCTCACCGTCGAAGCTTCAAGGGGGGCTGACTGCCGGCGAGAATGTTGGTGCGGAAGCAACAGCGGCAGCAGCAGGGGTAGCAGCAGCGGCGGCGGCCGGTGGTGGACGGAAATACAGAGCAACCCTTACCCAGATCTGGGTTTAACCCGACAAACGAGCGGCGGCGGAGGGAGGGGAGACCGCTGCTGCCGGCGGGAGTGGAGAGGAATGGCGAGAGTGGATGCAGCTTCGCGGCAGAGGGAGGGGAGACCGCTGCTGCCGGCGGGAGTGGAGAGGAACGGCGGCGCGAGGGGATGCAGATTCGCGGCGGAGGGAGGGGAGACCGCTGCTGCCGGCGGGAGTGGAGAGGAACGGCGGCGAGAGGGGATGCAGATTCGCGATCGAAAATGGAGGGGAGAGAGAGAGGGAGAGAGAGAGAGAGAGAGAGAGAGAGAGAGAGAGGGCAAAATCAAAATGAAATCAGATCCCGCCCCCCCCATTTTCACGATTTCGTTGTGCAAAACGGCGTCGTTGGGATCTGAATGCCATCCCCCCCCTAACGGCGTTAGCTCCCTTGCCCCTTTTCACCTGAGCCGTTGGATCAAGCTAATGTCCACGTGGCAGCCATCAACGGTCCACTTGAGCCTCCAGTAGATCCTGCAAACTTGAGCAAATCCAAATCCGGGGAGCCATGGCTCCTGCATATTTTTGAAAAAACCTTTGTCACATGGCCTAATAAAAATCAAAATTTGTAAAAAGTTGCACAGGTGGCCACTTCAAGTAGTGGAATACACCTCACCAAAATCGAAACCCATATTATCATTTTACTAAAATAATCCAAACTTTACAAAAATGACTTTATATAAGGGTTAGTTTCGTCGAACCACCACAATACCCATAGTTTTTTCCTCCCATATCCCCAAACAACCCTTTTGTTCTCAATGATAACTTCACAGCTTTACCATGCTCATGCTCACCGTAATTCTAGACTCGCTCAACTCCAAACCAAAAGCATCGCCACCTCTTCCTCTTCCCTAAAAATTTTCTGCTACAAATTTTTTTCTTTGTTGGCCGGCCACCCCAATTTTAAATTCCTGGCTCCCGCCCTCTTCAGATATAAACTCCCGGCCTCTCTACACCTAAGTTTCTCAACACCATTCATTTGGTCACCAATAATCTTAAACTTTTAATTAACTCCCAAAAGAAAAACAAAAATGGAAACCTTCTTATGTATTTCATTTGAAAAGAATACATGAAAAAAGTAAATACATCTAAAATAGCAAACTCTCTAATTGATGCTGGGTAGTGATACAGACAGCAGTGGAGGTGGTGGAAGGGTAGATAGTAAACCCGGATAGTGGTGTTGGGTTGGGCCTTTGTAGATTCCAGTGGGAGCTGCACCTTCAATTCGGCCATCTTTGTTTCTCAACTGTAGACATGGACAACAAAAAAACCTCAGGGAAAGGTCTTCTATCTATCTGAAGAGCAAGCAGGCAACTTGATGCTAACTTGTGGATCTGTTATGTGCACCAATTCCACAATACTGACTACTCAATTAATGAATCTATCTACTCAATGAGGAATAGGAGATTAAAATTTCTCCAAGCTAAGCTAACATCAATAGTAACTGTATATTTTAAATTCCCACGCCTCATCTGCTCCTAATACCTATGAAGTGACTGTACAAAGAGGAAAGAAAAAAAAAAATCATGAACGCAAAATATAGATTCTCTTCGTTTAAATCCAACCTCTCAAGCACTAACCGGATATTCAAGAAAACTTCCATTCAAGATTTCCACAATCAAAGAAAAAACCAGACATTAAACAAGCTATAAGATTAAAAACTATAAATTACAAAAATATATATATCACTGTTCAAAATACATCTTACCAACCAACACCAACCTAAGTCAAAGATATCTTACTCATTTACATATATCTTACTCATTTACATAAACAAAAAATGGCTGGCTGTAGCAAAAGACTGAAGAACTTATATTGTTTGTGGAGTAAATAGCAGGCCATTAACCCAACCATACAATACCCATTTACAGCTAACAGGTCTTGTATGCTCGAAACCTCAAGGCCCCCAAATTGAGGAAGATTTGAGAAGGTTGAATACTATGAATGACAAGAAACTTTTATAGAAAAATAGAATCAGTAATGTTAATATGATAAGTACGTATATAGAAAAGAAAGCAGAACAACATTCATTAATTCATTCATCAGATTTAGTAGTTTTATTTTATTTTATTTTTTCCCCAGCAAAAAAAATAAGAATAAAAAAATACTAAAGGTCTAGAGACTGGTATCTCTGGCAGAATAATGCTTCGATCCATAAAGCCAACCTTAAATAGTCAAGGCTTTCTGGATCCTAGTTTCTTTCATATGCTGAGAGTAATTAAAAAGATGCATGTTCCTATGAAAGCAGCTGAGAGCCAAAGACCAGTCTGTAAGAAGATCTACATTGTTTCTATCTTAATTTCCAAATGCATATAGCAACCAAAACCAAACCATTAATGGGGTTCTACTAATATGAAGGGAAGTATTCGAATAATTACTAGCTTTCCATTCAACATTAGTTTTATATTTGATCCAAGATTGATTTATGTATGATCCATCCAAGGCATGATGCACAAATTGTTACCATATATCAAACATACCAAAATTCTTGGATTCTAGATTATGGAGACCTTTAATAGATCCAATGATCTTGTGAAAGATAAATAAAAAATAGAGTAAAAATCAACCGCATAACCCCTCGACAAATTAAAAGGCTCACTCGGAACAAGGCTATATCCATGGGTTATCTGGAAAAGAGAAATTTCACTATTGAAAGGGAAGAGGGGGAGAAGGAAGGAAGGGGGGGGGGGGGGGGGGAAGGAAGAAAAATAGATCTCCCTTCCAACTCTATAAAATGCACCACCATTACTCCATGATTTTGTGCTTGCACCACCAATGATAATACCCAACTCCCAAGACAACCTACACACACCTCTTATGTTTACAGCAATAGTTGTGGTGAAATCAAGAGAACTTAAGAGAGCAATCATTCCCAAGAACCCTATTGTAATTTCTCATCCTCTCCTATTAACATTCTCTCCGTTTGATACGTGGCATTTCTAGCCAATTTTGGCTTTCCAATTGCTCCTTTAAATAGGAAATACATTCAACCAAGAGCTAATAAAATATAATTTTATCTATCACCAAATTCAACACCTCTATGCTAGCTTTGTCATATCATTTATGATAAACTCACCTTGACTCGAAGTTTAGAGAAATAGTAGTCCATTAGACTTTCCTTATTGAAAAAATTGCGTTATTATACATGCATAATTTTCCTTACTGCATAGTCCTCTTATCCGAAAGTCTTTCAAGCATAATTAATTACTTCTATGCACTTAAAGCTATAGTGTTATCCACTATTGTACTACCAAATAGCATGCACAAGTTCCCCTATTGAAATCCTTTCATGGCAGAAATGCATCAGCTGAAATCTTCATAAAATCTAAGTTGCTTGACTATCTTGAAACCATCAAATCCAATTGGCAAAGTGAAGTTGAAACTTTCTTCAATATATAGAAGTCTTAAAAAACCGTCAAACAGTTGTTAGTTCATCAAACCAACACCAGCTACCTCACTAGCTAAGTTATTTCCTATCAATATGAAGCCCTCACATGCTATGTTAGAGGTAAACCATGACTTATGTGAGCACATTACATGAGTTGAACCAGTACCAAGTATCCCCTTTTTATGGAAATCAAGATTTCGCAACATTAAATTTCCCTCAAAAAATGTCCAGTTGGTGCTTCAACTTGCTTCAAGTAAGAAATAGATAATCCATTATTCCCTTCGAATTTGAGTCGTTCGAGCCTGAGGCATTCCTTTTTAAACAATCCTTTTCTAATTGCCCAACTTCACCACATAAAAACATACATCATCACAATTTTCTGCCTTGATTTTCTTTTAGAGCTACCCAAACATGTAAATCCCTCCTTATTTGCCACTCCTAGAAGGCATTGCCTCCTCAAATAACTTGAAGGCAGCCTCTATCGTAGTTCATCAGTAAGGAATGTGCCACTAAGTAAGTCCAGCTGTAAGTGTGCCCTTCTTAACAAACCCAAGGTAGTAACCAAGTGATCATAAAATTTGGCAGTGCATATAACAAAAAGACTGCCTATCTTCTTCTGCCATCTTTGCACAAACCCTTTCAACTTATTAAACAATATCTTGAAAACATAATCTTCTGACTAAGTCCTCCTTGATTGTCTTCTCACAAAGTCACAAACTAAAGAGCTTCTATGCCTTACTCTTCAAGCAATTCATCAAAAACGTTGCACAAAGTGCCCAGATGCTTACTATCATTTATTGCGACCAAGTTCTGCTAAACAAAAACAATATTAGATATCAACTATCAAAACTACCTAATTTTTTAACTTTGGCAACCTTTTAAAAACATAGGATTCTCATGCAGGAATGAATTTACCAAAGAAATAAGTCAAAAATAAAAAAATAAAAAGAACAGAACAAGTGATTTACATGGCCTCTAACACTAATGTTGTTGTTGCTCTCGATTCTTGATTTGGTGGATTAGGATCTAATCATTCTCCATTCCAAATCTAGCTTCCATAGGGTTTAAAGCAAGGATTTAAAGGATTCCAACCACTCTCTGTCTAAACAACTTATTGCTTTTCGTAAACCTAAATTGTGGATGTTGAGAGTTGATAAACAGAAGGGCGGAGCCAAGGGGCTTTTTTTTTTTTTTTTTGGGGGGGGGGGGGGGGGGGGGGAACTAACCCTTCTCAACTTTATAAAATTATAATTTTGTATATAGATGTTAGATTAATTGTAAATTTTCCACTGATGAAATCTTTGGTTGCTTTCTTAATTTTTTTTGGGTAAATTGCACTTTAGGGTCCAAAGTTTGGGTCAAGTTTCACTATAGGGTCCAAAGTTTAAATTGCGTCAATTCAGTACCTGAATTATTAATTGAGTTGCAATTTGGGGCCTATTGTAAAAAATTTCTGTATTACCCTATTTTACCCTCTTTTATGGGTTTGAAAACCCTATTTTACCCCTATCAACAACTAATAAATTTTTATATTTTAATCAGATCTGAATCAGTCTTATCTTTTTTTTCTCTCTATATTACCTCTATCAACATCTAATAAATCTTTATATTTTCCATTTACAAAACACAAATCTGATGGTAGAGTGATTCAGATTTTGTTAAAATGTAAAGGTTTATTAAATGTTGATAGGGGTAAAATAGGGTTTTCAAACCCATAAAAAGGGCAAAGTAGGGATAATACAGAAAATTCTTAGGGCAGATCCCAAATTGCAACACAACTAATAATTCGGGTACTGAATTGATGCGATTTAAACTTTGGACCCTAAAGTGAAATTTGACCTAAACTTTGGACCCTTAAGTGCAATTTACCCATTTTTTTTAAAAGCATTTTTACCCCATACCAATGTTTTCTTTGACCCCTTCCCTTTTTTTTTTTCCTCTTGACTCTCTCTCTCTTTCTCTCTCTCTCTCACACATGCACACACAAACACAATATGAGGCAATTCTTTTAATCTTGCTTTGAAATGCCTTATTGATGTGTAAAATGATAATTCTAGTTCTTCTTTTTGGATATTATTGATGTTTTGTATATTGTTAAAAGTTGGGATTTTTTGTGTGTTCATTGGCTTTTAAGTAAGGAAAAAAAAAAAAAGTAAGAACTATCTTTCTTCTTCTTCAATTTTTTTTTTTTTTTTTTTTTTGAGTAAATAGAATATTGTTATGTTTATTTTACTTTTAATTAGTTGGGATTAAGCCTTTGTTGTGTTGAGTTAAACAAGAAGAAAATTTTCCATCTTCCATTTGATAGGTTCTTTTGGAGAACTTTCTAGGGAGCTTGGAATCCTTTGGGTTTGATTTGGGTTTTCATTTGGTTTTATAATATTTAAAATTTGTTGTTTCTTTTTGTGGTTGTTGTTGCCCTTCATACAGTCCAATCCTGGTTCTGTCCTTGGATACACACACAGGTACACTGTTAAGCATATTTTTTATATATATATATATATATATATATATGGACACCCAAAGGTATTTCTAAAATTGCTGCCTGCTCTTGAACACTAGTTACTTCTGTTCACTCATCATGGGCTACATCCATAGGCAATCTAACAAACATAATTCGCTGAATTGAAACCACTCCCTGAATGTCTTAATTAACACCTTCTGAATTCTCATAATTTATTAACCTTTTCCAGTTCTATCCAATTATGACTTCTTCAACATGCAACCCCAAAGTAACATTGCCAATATGTCTGCTTTCTCCAACCAAGAGCTAACAAATACCCAAGTTGGTCGCTTTTGCAATCACCTGACCTAACATAATTGATAAAATTTTGATCTTTACCATCAGCAAATTTTAGTAATAAACCCAGTTCATCTCCTTATGATCGTTACAGTTTTTAATTTATATGCTAATTAGCAGCCACAACAATGAAATTAACTCCATTCATCCACCAAACAATCATTGGAAATCTTTCTTGCTCCTAATTAGATACCAAAATCAAAAGACAATGAACAAAATACAGTAAATACAGAAGAACTATAGTAGAAAACAAAAATAAACACATGGGTGAAAAAAGAAAAATGGAAAAAGAAGAAGAAGAAGAAGAAGAGAGGCTATGTTATATTAAACTAAAGATTAAGATGAAGGTAATTGGGATTACCAGAAAGTAGTGAAACAGTAGAAGTCGATAGCCAAGCAGATGAACAGAAGGGAGGCGGTGGAGAAGATGGCGTGACCCAGTGTTAGAGCCAAGCCAGAACTCATGCCCACCCAGTTATCACTTCCTCCATGGTGCATGAATTCTACGGCTACTATGGTTGGAGCTTTCCTTGTAAAGTCTTGTCTTAGCCATTCATTTGTCCATATAAGCCATACCTTTAGCATTTTCCAAGCAAAAAATACGTAGAGGAAAGCCATAGCCAGTGTAGTGGCTAAGAATCCATTCTCAATCATCAGAGCAATGTACCTGTAAGTTACAACAGGTGACATATGGTCAAATTAACTCTCTTATAATTAATTTGAATGTGTTCAGTGGCTAATTGTCCATTTCCAAATTGCTAAAACAATGTAATTTTTATTTCTAATGTAAAAAATACAACTAATACAACAAAAGAATTGACACAACTAAATTTCCTCTACATCCATACATGCACTTGAAAGGTTGCATAAATATCCTAGAGACTTCTAGTGATCTGTCAATTGATCAAGCATGGAATAGATACTGCTTGATCTATCATGTTTCTTATCATCATTCAAAAATTCATAAACGCAGCCATCAATTTCAATCAAGCTAATTGCTTTACACTTTTTGATCCATGATCCTTCATTAATTTTCTAATCTTCTTCACATCTTCCCATCTTTGAGCTTCACAATATATGTTTGAGATAAGCACATAGATAGGGCTTCAACTTCAATAGCTGTTTTAGGATCTGCTTCCCAATCTCTGCATTGCCATGAGTTCTACAAGCACCAAGCAAAGCACCGCAAACTACAACATCAGGCTTTATCAGTGTTCGCCCAATCAGCTTAATTGCTTCTTCCAAGAGGCCCCCTCGCCCAAGAAGATCAACCAAGCTAGTGTAGTGTTCAACTTCACATGATACCTGGTAGATAAGACGCATTTGGTCAAAGTAATATAGCCCTGCATCTACAAGACCACTGTGACTACAAGCAGAAAGCAATCCTATGAAGGTGATCCCATCAGGCCAGATCCCACCACCTTGCATATTTTCAGAGAACTTGATTGCTTCCAATCCACACCCATGCAAAGCAAGTTCCCTAATAATAATGTTCCATGAAACTACATTCTTTCCTTGCATCTTGAAAAAGATTTCCAAAGCAATTCCATAAGCGAATTACATAGAGTAACACTGAGAGTTATATTGTTATTACAAATGTAATTGTGGGTTTTCTTTCCCAAGACCAAGTCACCTAGTTGACTACAAGCTGAAAGAATGCAAACTAGGGTAGCCTTGTCTGGCCTCACTTTTGTATCACACATTTTGAGAAAGAGATCCAAAGCTTCCCTGCATCGACCTTTTCCTACGTAACACAAAATCAAATAATTCCAAGAAACCACATTCTTCATGGGCATTCGGACAAAAATTCACTGAGGAAATTCAACAAGCTCAAGATTAGAATATTCGCTATCCATGGAAGTCCATGAAACCATGTTTTTATCAGGCATTCAGTCAAAAAATGTTCGAGCTTACCCACACTTAAAATACATGTCCACAAGAGCATTTTGCACATATATATCCGTCTTAACCCTAGTATTCTCTATATGCCAATTCACATATCTTCCCGAATCGAAATCACATGTTTGTGAACAAGCACAAAGGAGATTAACAAAGGTAAACACATCTGGCTCCACCACTAATTCTCTCATCTCATGAAAGAGCAAAATGCTTCCTTGCAACAAGCCATTCTAGAATACCCACCAATCATTGAATTCCAAGAAACCAAAGTCCAATCACGAATATCATTGAACACTTGCCAGGCATGTCGAACCAACCCACAAACAACAAAAACATTCATGAAGGCATTTTGCACACAAACTTGCGATCCGATACCCAGTCTGATAGCCCGACCATAAACAATCAGAGTCTGATAGCCTGACCATAAACAATCACGGCCTCCCAATACATCAGTTTGCAAGCACAAGCCTAAAGAACAAAAAGGGAGAGTCAACTTATTCGGAGAAAGGCCTAAATCGACCATTCGACGAAAAAGCAAAATAGCCAATTTTGGGTCATCGCTGTTCGCGTAGCCCCTTATCAAATAATTAAACATAAATTTATTTGGTTCAGGGAATTTGGCCAAACACAAGCTGCGCGTATTGGGCAATGGTGCAAAAAGAAATTAATTTTCCAATTGTGAGGTTTCCTTTGGCAAGCCCATGGAGGATGATGTGGGCATGGAGGAGTTTCAGTTGTGCCATGGATGAGCATTTCTCTAGGAGGAGATGGAACGTGTGGTGAGAGGGGCAGCTGAATTTGGGGTGTAGAGAATGGAAAGAGACGAGGGAATGCTTAAGGCGGGAACCAACGGTCAAATATTTGAGAGAAGAAAACATGAAAGAAACGAACGGAGGGTAATTATTTTTTTCCAACCGTTTTTCAATTGTGGCAATGACTTGAAGGAAATCGAGCAACAATACAAGAAAACTAAGAACCAGAATACCAAGAACAACATTTAAACAGAAAAAAAGAAAAAAAGAAAAAAAAAAAAGGAACCAAAGAAATTATGGGTCAAGGATGTGATGGAAAGTTGAGATGAGTAAGCCCGTTGAAGAGGATTAAGTGGAAGTGGCTTTCGTCTGGGGTGAGAGAGTGACGGCATGTTCAGTGCAGAGAGCCACATCAAAAGATGGGCCAATTTCAAGCAGATTCAACTATAAATTATCCGTCAATGGCCCCATCCTAAGTGCGGTCGGCAGAAGTTTTAGGCTATGTATGGACTGAGAGAAATGAGAGAGGAGAAGAGAAAAAGAAAATGATTTTCTCTCTATTTTTCTTTTTTGAATTGTTAATTTAGGAGAGAAGAGAAAGGAAATAGGGAAAAATTGAGAGAAAATGGACCTATTTATATTTCTATCTAAATTGGAGAGATTTGGAGAGAAATAGAGAGAAAAGTAATAAGTTAGTGATGAAATGAAAAATATATCCCTACATAACTTCTGTTTAATATATAAAAAAAGAAAATAATGTAATTGTGACTACTTTCTTTCTTTTTTTCTTCATTAATGAGGTATGACTAACCAAACAGGGTGGGGAAAAAAGTTACTTTCTCTTCTCTTCCTTTCTCTCCATTTCTCTCAATCCATACATAGCCTTAGTGCGTTTGTAGGTGTATATGTTTTTCTACCTTTTGACAAGACAAAAAAAAAAAAAAAAGAAAAAAAAAGAAAAACCTATAAATTAGCTAGTCATAATTTTGAGTAGAGTTTGATGAGATACCATTAAAAACTTGATTAAATAAGGAACAAAAGAACTGAGCAATTCCCAGCCCAGGACAAGTGCGACGAGAGATGAAGCGAGACTCGCTTCAATTGTTGAGTAAACTTAGGATGTGGGGTGTCATTTCCAATTAAAATTGTATTCTTTGCCAGAGGCATACTGAGACAAGGGACCATATTTTTTGTGAGAGTTTACTTATAAAGCTGAAATCTGGAAAAATGTACTTAAATGTGGAGTGAGGATAGATCCGAGGAGCTGGACTAATGAATTGCTTTGGGCAGTCCACAATCTGAAGGGGAATTCCTTTGGCTCATCTGTGTTGAAAATGGCTTGGGCTGTGATAGTTTATCATATATGGCAAGAGAGGATGACAGGAATCACAACAGTGTGTTTAAATCCCATCTTATTGTCACGGCCCATATTGTTGATGATATTAGATTTTAAGTCATCAACTTTAAAGGTATCGAAGGCAATCTTGTTCAAATTGGATTATTAATTTTGATATCTTGGTCTAATTTTCTCTTACATCTTCTTGTCTTCCTCAGGCTGCGATGTTGTTTATTATTTCTTATAAATTCTCACAAACTTTCCCTTACTTTAGCTAATTGGATTGTATTTGATAATGGTCTGGTTGTTTTGGTTTTTTGGCTCAAGAGTTTGTATTTCCTTTTTGTTTTCCTTCTAACATACTTACTCACTTACCCCCCCCCCCCCCCCCCCCCCCCCCTCCCCCCCACCAAAAAAAAAAAACCTCAATGAAATCATTTCATAAAATCCTAAGACTGTTAGGCCATGTTTCTTTGGTTGGAATGGAATGGATGGAATGGAATCTCATTCCAATTCATTCCAAACAATATGTTTGGATAAGGTAATTAAATGGGAATGGAATCAAACAGTAGTAGTGATTATAATGATATTAATTTCACAATGTTTATTTCAATCTCATTCCATTCCAGACTATTTTGAGTATGGAATCAGATTCCATTCCCACCCATTCCATTCCAACCAAACAAACATGACATTAGTGTGCCATTATTTTAATCAGTGATGGCTTCCATTGAGTGTTGATGTTTTTCACCACCTTAATTTCCAACCCCACAACCAACCAATAAATAGTGGCCTGCACCTTGGTTTGTTCACTGTTCAGGACTTGATTACTCCAATAAATATTCTGCCCAATGGAGGACCTGGCTGTCATGCATCTGAATAGAGCCTTTAATTAGATTTTCAATGATTAAAATTAACATATAATCATCTTTGTATAGTACTTTTATGTTATTTAACATATGTTTATGTTCTCATCATGCGTACACCAAACATCAACATGTCATCACACACGCGCCGTATTAAACGCTAATTAAACCACTCTCTAATTACTAGACTATTATATCATCGATATAAAATGGACAAACCGTGCCTTTTTCTTATAAAATTAATTATTATAAAAACTTAGATAAAGCTATGAAGAAAACTTATCAAACTTGAGGGACAACTTAACTTTTTAATGGTATGATTTTTGAGTAAACAATTGCAGTGAACTGATGGATTAAGAAGTTGATCCGCGACTAAGCCGGCCATGTAATGACATCAATTTGATTTATATGAAAATTTCAGCTCTAGGACAAAAATATATAAATAAACAAAACTATAAAAATAAGTTCATCTAATTTCTTGACATGTTACGATAAAACAATGTACGAAAGAGGCCGCCCATCCCTCCATTTGCTCGAAATTCATTGGCAATAGAGACTTGCAAATTAGATCAGATCTTTGTCATCAATAAGAAAGGCATTAAATTAAATTAACGATAATATAATTTTTTACTAAGGATGGATTAATTATAATTAATAGGCCATAAACAATAATATCAAAGCCGATGTTAGTTTATTTTTGTTATTTTTAAGGGCCTCCCTAGGTGATTTGTTCAGTGAAATGATTAACAACACCAATGACGACAAGTGATCGGAGTTATTTATATGAATTCTAATTATTAATGTTTTATTATGGTATCATTTAGTTAAACAATGTTCATTGGTTTGAAAGTTGATGTTTGCTTTTATCCTTAAAAAATGACCCAAAAGAAGCTTTTTTTCTGTCCCATAGATAAATATGTATAGGGTAATGTTATACGTATGTAGCACCAAAATACAATACCATATAGACAACATTTTCTGATGTTGCAATGGATCTTTTGTAATGATACTGAATAACTTGGAGATTATTTTTGTCAATCAACTCATGTCACGTCAGGTGCTGTAACTAATAGCATTTCCCATATCTATAACCACACACTCATAAAATATGAATGAGAAATAGTGGATCTATAAGTTGCAATATTATCATGTGACAGTATTTTATTGCAATTAGTTTCTCAATATTGCTTGATTTATTTATTTATTTATATTTTCACCTGCGAAGCATGTACCATGTATCGGTAATATATATAAGACGATCAAGAATATAACCTTGATTTAGAATTAATCATTCCGATTTAAAATCACTAAGAGGGGTGATCTCACTGGTGCTTCCAAATTATATATGGATATATGTTGATATGTCTCAAAATTATATATGGCATATGTTGATATGTATCATATTATAAGTGTATGCATGGTTGCTCTAATGGCTTAACCCAAGCTCCATATATCCAACCTTCGAGTCAAGTCAGAACCTCTAATGTTAGACAACTTCTACCCAAACTCCAAGTTGCGACCTTATTTTTTTCATACCAATGCTGTTGTAGGAAATAGGAATAGGAAGATGATTGTGACAGTCCAGTTTAAATTTTGAACCAATAAACTTAATTCTCCACACCTCTCCTCTCTTAAACTTGGATTGTGACAGTCTAGTTTAAATTTTGAACCAATAAACTTAATTCTCTACACCTCTCCTCTCTCTTAAACTTAGGATCCCAGCCAATGGCATTGTGGTCTAATGGTACTTTTCTCCCCTATGTGGAGGAGGTTATAAGTTCGAGTCTTAGGAATTATTGTAATGAATTTCTAATCCATGTTACAAAGAAAAAAGGTTTTTTTTTATTTATTTTATTTTAATTATTTTATTTTATTTAGAATTTACAAATATCAATGCTTTTTTATAAACTTGAACATGATATCACTTATCACCTCGCTCAACAAAAGAGAATGTTATTAAGCTATCATGACATTGGCATCCCTAAAAATACGTTATTTAATCTCTAAAGAAGGTTTTTATCACACTTGATCTTAGTAAGAAGGCTGAAAAAAGTATATCTAACTTTGTTATGGGGATTGTAATTTTCCATAGAAGATTTGGAGAGTTGACATCTTTGGTGTGGCTTTACCTAGCTAGATGTACCAAAAATTAATTTTATTTAATAATATGCTTTTAATAATGAAGAAGGCTTTTTCCCCCAATACAAAGACAACAAAAAAAAAAAAAAAAAAAAAAAAAAAAAAAGGCGTAAAGTGGGGTGAAAACCTCCTGAGTTCCTGAAATTTGGGATTTGGTACTGTACATTTAAGAGTCCACCTAATATAAGAAATGTGTGCCATGCTCCGGGGTCTTGAATGCAATACATGCATGGGTGCCATGTGCAGTTGTGCTTGTGGGGAGTTGAATCAAGATGAAAGCCCAATTTTGACACAAACTAATAATGAAATCACATTTTTTAGTTAACCAAAGGCAAATGGTTTTTATTGCAACATCATGTCATATTTGGTAGAGAGCAAAAATAGAAGGAGAAGGGAAGAGGACAAAGTAGAAGGAATGAGACTTTTTCCTTTTGATTGAGTAGAAAGAAAAAGTGGAGGGAAGGAAAAATGGAGGGATTAGCATGATATGAAGTTTTTTCATTTTACCAACTCATTTACTAAACAAATGTATATTTATTCTCTCATTAACTAATTAAAGAGACTTGCAATTCCTTAGCTTTGGTGTCAAAGCATTCTAGCTAGAGAAGAAATTTGACATAATTTTTAATTTCTTTTTCCAAGGTTATTTAGATGAACACTTGATAAAGTCAGCATCTATTTTATATCAATTTATGCTCAAAATAAGTTTTAAGGAGTGGGAAACCGAACTTAGGACTTTACACTACTTGAGAAATAAGATTTAAGAATCAAAGAGTAAAAGGAATTTGAAAACAGATCATAAAATAAAATAAATACAACTAAAAGGCCAGGGGATATGAAAATAAGCCCTCCCATTTTGTACGTGATTCGTTAATTCGTGATTTAGTGTTATTTTTTTTTATATTTGTAAGTTGTTAGATATATTTTTCATCGGACTAACTGCTGTAACTCATGAATTTTCCTAATAAATAGTTCATTGTAAGACTCTGTTTTGTTTAAACAAGTTGAGATTGGGAGTGATCCTAATTCTCCTTCTTAATATACTTTCATTTGATTATCAGAAAAATAAAAGACCCCGCGTGGTGTTTAGCAACTGAAGCTGACACTCGTTCATTAAAAAAAAACCCTAGCAGTCCAGTTCTCTACAAAATTTAGTGAGCACACCATTTTTCAAAATCAACGAGGTGATTGTTATTTGTTAAAAAAAATCAAATAAACTAACCGTTGTCTATTTCTCTCCCTCTCTCTCTCTCTCTTTAAAGTGGGGACCGTTGGACGGTCATCTTGTTCTTACGTTTCCATGTAAGTGTCAACTGTGAATGTTTTAGATTTGGGTAAAGAAATGTGGGTTTTAGGTTTTCCGGTACTGCTCCAATTATCTTTGATTTTGCCTTGTTTTTATCATAATTCTTCTTCACACTCCCAATATCATGGTACTTGTTTTATGATTAATCTTTTATTCTTGCATCATCTCTTTCATTCTCACTTTCCTCCCGTTTGGCTGCCGAGAAAACCATTAAGTTGAGAGGAAAAAAAATGTGTAGATTTCGAATCCTATGCGAATATGGATGTTTCTGTTTCCAAACTGAGAAAAGAGCACTCTACTCAAATCACTTACCAGTTAGTTGTATTGGATTCAGTTGAGTCGATTTCCAGAGTCCCCAAAAGAAGTAATGGGAAAATTGCTTTTCCGGCAATTTCTCCACTACCAAACAGACCATGAATGCTTTTCTTTCCTTGTATAGTATACTCCTCTGAAAGTTGGTGTTTATTTACTGTAACGCATCAGATTTGACGTGTCTCTAATCTTCGGTCCAAGTAACCTTTTTTGTTGGGACTCTCTACTCTTTGCTTACGTTTTTGTTTAATGCAAATATAAAGATTCAGAAATTTATTATTTATTTTCTTTCTCCATCGTGTTCTCGGCAACCAAACGGGGAGAAATTTTTTCTTCAATTTCCAATCTTGTGTGTGTATATATATATATATATATATATCTATGCTGTAACGATCAGATTTGATGTGTGTGATCTTTTCCTGTTGGAGATTGCTTTTTTGGGGCTCTACTTTTTGGTTACGTTTCTATTTTTTAAAAAGTTGCGCTTTCTGTTATGTGACGCATGGGATGTTCCTGCCTTTCAATTTTACAGTCTAAATAAATGCGATACACATTTCGAGAAAGGGGATTTACAATACATACTTTTGGATCTAAGAAACTGAAACTGAAACTGAAAACAGTAATCATCTCATGTAACTGCTTTTTTTGTTTTTTATTTTTTTATTTTATTCTATGTGATTCTGTTTGTTTAATGGTGAAAATATTTGTGCAGAGAAATTCAGAGAATTTTGGTGCCATCAACTAAGGAAACCCAGAAAAAAAAAGGTGAGGAATCTATCATTGGTGTTCTGCTTCATTAATGCAAGGAACTGTTTCTATTGTTAATTGAGAGTTATATAAGAATTCCCAGAAAATTTTGTGGTTCATATTCAATTTTTACGCACCTTTTAGAGAGAAGTTGGAACCGTCCAATGGTGCCTATGAATTGTCTATTTCTATGTCGGTTGGCAATTAATTTCACCTCTTTAAAGCTTATTTTTTATTTTTTATTTTTTAGTATAAATGTTCATTTTTGGGAAGCAAATTGCATATACTCCCTTGAACTTCAGTATCCTTTGACTGTCTTTCTGGATCAAAATATCTGCTGTGTGTTGCTATTGGGCCATGTGGACGAGTGTTGGTGTTGGGTCTTAAATCTATTTTTCCTTCGGCACTTTTTGCAGAAATTTTATAATCTTAGGAAATGGGATGCCTGGTATCAACGCCAAAGGTTTCAGGAGGGATTAGGAGTAAGCCTGGAAAGGTTGGGGAAATAGTCGTCTTTGTTCCTGGATTAAGGATTCCAAAACCTATTGACTTCTCCCAGCCACTTGGTGATGCTTTATCCAAAAGTTTAATCGAGCGTCTATCTGCTCTTAGGACTCGGATTGTTGTTATGGCAGGCCAAGAAGAACCCATGTCTGCAAAACCGAGAAGAACAGCTACACAACATGGTTTGTTGAGTTATGGACTTACCTGAGGTATTTCTGGTTGTGGTTAAAGAGATGAATTATTAATAAGATTGGCTTGTTATGCAGGAGGTTCAAGCTTAGCTGATCTTCAGCAGGCTCTGGAAGATTACCTGCCTGTCCTGTTGGGACTAGTACAAAATGGTATGTACTTGAAAAACCATACATCTGTTCTATATAAACATAACTATTTGTTGGCTTTTTTACTGATATATATACAAAAGGGCAGATAATGCATGGGAAAATAAACCAGATATCTAGTGGTTTACTGTCGCAGAGGGAGGCAGGGATCCTGATAATTCTTTTACATTTTCTCCTAGAAACATTTTGATTCTTCCAGCTAAACCAACTTATCTAAATAGTTTTGTTTTCTTTAGGTTCTGTTTGGTTACTGAGAAAACAGAGGCAAAGAAAAGAAAACAAAATTAAGATTTATGTTTTCTTATGTCTTTGTTTGTCAGAAATGAAAAATTCAACTCAACTAAGCCAAATAGTTGAATTAGGCTCCATTGGTTGGAGTTTTTTGTTTTCTCAGGTCCCAAAAGATTAAAAATGATTATAAAACCCTAAGATTTAAAACTTCAAGTTCTTTGCTTCTCCTACCTTATTTTAGCAATGAAAATGTGTCTTAAAATAGAACTTGGAAGATGTCATTCCATTTTAAGCATGTTTTCCTGGTGTAACATAGGCCCTGACCTTTATTTAATCGCATGATGCAGAAAGCCACCTCCAACATATGTTGCAATTTGTTTGGGCAAATCAGGAGGATTATGCAGAGGTGAGACCTGAAGACCCAGATATGGATCCATTATCTTACGCCATGCAACTTCTTTGAATCCCCTTCTTTCCATCAGAAAAGATATCTAAACCAACGTCTTTGCAGGAAACAACTATGTCAAATTCTTGGTATGAGGTATTGTCTGTTTTGCACTTGATGGCCATGCTATCGTTATCACAAGCCAATACATTGCTTCTTCCTAAAAAAACTGCTGATAGTTATCAGTCAAAAGTATCAGAAGGTGAGTATCTATTATGAGGTTAACTGCTCACCTATTAGCAATTATGATAACTGGTAACTACGAATTGCTGTAGGTGATCTAGATCTTTCTTTTTTTTTGGATAAGTGATCTAGATCATTTTTGTTATTCTTGGTACAGTGAGCTGAGAAAGCACATAGTACGATTATTTTTCCCCTGGGATTAGTTTGAACCCTTTAATGAGTTTACAGTATCGCCTCTTTTTGACTTGTGGAGGCTTGACTGATACCATCCTTTTTAGTTATGGCCCCATTTGTGATATTCCCTTGTAACGAATTTTTCCATTCAGCCATGGATTTTGGGAAAATCATATCTTTTGATCGAAACATTATGATAGATAACTTTTCTGCATTTAAAAAAAAAAAAAAAAAAATACAGATGTGGAAGTGTAGGTCTGTTGAGCATTTGATTGTGTGACAACAATTGGCCATTAACTATCCACCATTGCTGCCTTTGTTTTGAAATGACTCATGAAAAATTCCAAGATGAACATGTATTTTAATGGAAGAATACTTGCATTTGCATTAGAGGTTCTCATCCTCTTCGTGTCTTTTCTACATATGTATTACGTTACACATTTACTAGATGGGGACCATCATATAATTGGTTATACTAAGCTCTCCTGAGCTGAATGCTTGCTTCAGGGTTGAACTATACAGTTAGACACATACTCGGATTTTTTTTATTGTCTACTGGTCGCCCCACACGAAACTTTTCCAGTGATCACACTAAAGCTATTATTTATTTATTTACTTTTTAATTTTTTCTGTATCAGAGAGCAGACGAGCTTCTGTTGATATTTTTTTGAAGGCAGCAGGATATTTGGATTTCGCTGTCCAACATGTTCTCCCTCAGTTCCCCCCTGAACTCAGGTTGGCACACGAAATTATTGCTTTAAACATTACTGCATGCCAACCTTTCTTTTATTCTTATGAGTTACAACATTCTTCATGCTTTTCAAGGTTAAATTGACAACTGGAACTATTGCTTACTGTAGGAAAGATCTACCACTAGACCTGGCAGAAGGAGTGCTACAAGCCCTTTCCCTGCAAGCACTTGGCCAGGTATACCTTAATATTTGGCACCCAACCATTCCCTTTGTAATATTTTGGAGCTATTCCATATTTTATTGGATATCTCGTTACATAATATCTCTCCCTCCATATATATATATATATATATATATATATTTATTTATTTATTTATTTATTTATTTATATGTATCTGTAAATCTGGGCCTAATAATATATTTGCACCCAACCATTGCCTTTTAACATTTTGTAGCTATTCTTCTTTTTTTGGATCTTTGTTAAAATATCCTTCATTTTTTTTTTTTTTTTTTGACTATTTTGCATGTAAGTGATGAATTTCTAGGTTGTTTATCTTTAATACTTTCAGGCTGCCACTGTCCAGGTCATGATTGAAGACGCATGAAGTCAGTCTCTTTGAGCAATGTTTCTACTGGGCTCTGGAGTTAGCCTTTTTGGTTTCTAAATTGCTCTTCAAATCAATAAAATAATATTATAAAGGAATGCTTTACTCGTGCAGTGGCAGACATGTTATTACTCTTTTAGATTGATTATCTCACCTAAATATTATCACTATCACTTTCTGCTTTATCCATTTGTAAATTACCAAATTTGACAAACTGTATAGTACATTGGTCACCACAATAAAGCGGAAAGTATAGAAATTGAAACTTTGCCCTGAAATATTAAAATTTAGAAATTGTATCCGTCAATTCCAAGAATGAAGTTGAAGTGAGATCTAGGGTATGAAAAGTGCATGACCTAGAGTAGAACGAAGATAGTGAATAATGCACAAGAAGCTATGTAATGAACAGAGCAAGCATCAACAAAGAATTGATTACCAAGGTGTATGGCATTAGGTGATTTTAGGTTTCAGGATGGGTCAGATAGACAAAAATATCAACAAGCTAACCTTATAGGGAATTTTAGGAAGAGGATGACCATTAGCTGTTCAAAGCTTTAAATGAAGCTAATAACTGGACCACGAAAGTGTCTATCACACCAGCATGAGATTAATTTGGTAGCATATATCTATTGAGGAAGCTGACAGCGTATGCAACATGTAGACACAAGATATAGAAGATAAGAAACTCATACCTCTCAGACTGGACTATAAATGCTTGTTCTTAGACTGAATGTGAGAGGGATGATTCCCACTAAAGCTTTACCATCTTGCTTACATTCATATGAGAGGATGCTTTAAAAAAAATTTTGGCTTCTTTTCTCTTTTTATTCTTCTTTTCCATAATGTTTGTTCTACATTATATAGGGTGTTGATATTCAACTTGGAATGGCTATTGATAGTGTTAAAGCCACACTGGCAGTGAAACGAAGGCTTGCTTGTGAGATGGTAAAATACTGGACTCAGGTACGAATCTATATTCATTAAATTTGATAAAGCTTTGTCCACAGTACTAATGCCACCTTGCCACCTTTCATTAATTATCTATTCTTCACTGGCGTCTTTCATTAATGCCACCTTGCCACCTTTCATTAGTGGTATGTTTGGTTGATGAGTAATGATAGGAGAAGAGAAGACTAGATTTTTCAGTATTTGGGACTCCATAAAACAAAGACCTCCACTTAACTGAGCCTAATATTATTTATTATGTGGCTAAGTTGAGGTGAGCTATTGGTTTTTGGAAGAGAAAACCACCTAAAGTTGTATGGTTTAATTTTCTTCTTTTCTTCTCCTTCTCTCACTTTTGTTAGCAACCAAACAGAGGGTAATGTTGCATTCAGGGTTGTCATTGATATCTGTTGAGTGAATTGTAAAATGTTGTTATTCATACTAGCATGGATTGTCAAATGAATTGTAAAATTTCATTAGTTTTTCAAAAGGCTATTGAGGTTTATGCCTCTGGTCTTACCATTAGGCAAGGCTATATGAAATCCCTGGGGCTTTTCCTTAAGACTTGGACATCAAGATGAGGGTTGGATATATCATGCATTGGGCCGGCCTTGTTTTTGAGTCACTTGCTGTAATTGTAAACTAGAATACTGTAAGTAGGTTTTCCCCATTGAATATTGAATCACTACTAAACTAGGAACTAAAAAATCTATTTTTTCATTAAGAAATTCAACGTTTTTAGTTCTTTTGCCATATCTTGGATAAACTTTATCTTTAACATATGTGTATGTTAATACACTTCGTTAATACACACATGTATTAAGTTTGGTTAAGTCAGTCTGGAAGTGGTATTTATGTAGTTCAGAACCATATGTGTATGTTGAAGGGCTCAGGTGCCAATGTTGTGATTTTGTTTTCATGACTTCTTTGCAACTTTACGTGGGATTAGGAAGTGCATGTTAAATGCAAAAAATTGACTCTTAATGATGATTGAAAATGTCAGCATATTACTCATGTGCTTCTGTATTTATATTTGCTTTAAATATGATATACTTGCCGTTCTTTTTCAATTTTAAATAATTATTTAAAATTGAGAAATTTCTCAACTGAAGCCTCATGCATCCAGGCTTATGCTCACAAAACAAGAAATCATAGTTTGCCCTTCTAAGATTCACTTGTTAAGAGAGCTGATGTCCATAGATATTGAATAAGTCCTGTTTTCACTAATTCTCATCACATTATCCAAATCTGATGCTAGTAAGGACTGTATATTGATTAGTTAAAACGTGTCCTTTGTTCCTGGTATGCTGGTTAACTTCCATTCATCTCTCTTTCTTTTTTTTTTTCTTATTTATATATATATATATATATATATATATATATATATATAGAAAATAAGAAAAAAAAAAGAAAGAGAGATGAATGGAGATACATATATATATATATATATATATATATATATATATATATATATAATTTAAATAAGAAAAAAAAAGAATGAGAGATATATCTTTTCTTAACTAATTTTTATTCTAAAATTTCTTTACCACAATATATAGCATGGATGTTTTCTTCTCTTTTGCCTTAATCTCATCTAGAAAGAAATGTTAGTGTCTCATGTAGTCATGTGTGAATATGAGGTTGCACACTTGGACCCATAGAAGGTTTTTGCTCAATCAAGCCTCCATTATGTAAAAAATAGCCAATGGCCATTTTCTTATCATTTAATTCTTTAGCACTTAAAAAAAAAAAAAAAAAAAAAATTAATAAAGGGGCTTTATACACCCAAGGCTTCCTAGAACCGCTTCTGTCTTATCTCATTTTGATGGGGACATGGACCTGGCCCAACAGATTGGCCTTATTAGCTTGATGACCAAGAGATTATCTTATTTTATTTTTGGAATTATGAAATTATTACCTTTTTAATTTCCTATTAATTAGGGTTAAGTAATACGGTAATATCATAATTGATGTACTGGGGGTTTATATAAAGACTTTATATTTCCTTAAAAAAAATCAGCCATGGAATAAATAAATATTTGAGTTTTCTTAGGTGTGGTGCCGACTGCATACCCCCCCAAGTGTCGATTCTTAGGGTTTTCTTTTCTTTTTCTTTCTTGTTTGGTGTCAACTCCAAACAAGCCCTAGGTGCCGACTCTTAGGGTTCCTCCCCTTAATTTCCTTTTACTTCTTTGCACTCCTGTGTTGTCCCACATCACATTTTGCTCACTGTAAAGTGTTCTATGTTTTCTTCAATCTCCGTAACATATTTCAGCCTCCAAGAAAATTGCTAGTCTATTCAATGTACGCTGCACAATCCAAATAATATGCTATACTCCATGCATACACTGGCAATCACAGACCAATATTTCTGTAGCCTCTTATCTAGGCAGCTTTTCTAGACTATTCATTGATAGGGTCAATTTAAGATCTAAAATCTCTATATTATACCCCAGCCTATTCAAGATACACAGGCTTCCTGCGGTTTACAATGTTAATTCTGTGAAGTATTCATCAGCAATACAACCACATAGTCTGGCATTTTATAGAGTAAAAGTACTTCCATACTGCTTGGTTTGTATATTCCACATCTATCTTTGTGAAGTTATTCTCCGTGGTTTATTTTTTGGATTCAGTCTTTTCATATTCTTGCACACTTCCCGAAAACTTCAAAATAGCATCGGGTGTTTCCATATATGTTTGACTTCAAATTCAATGATTTGTCAATTTATGTTTTCTATGTAGTTTTCTTTATTTTCTAATTTCCATTTTTTTTTTCTCATCTTTCTACGTGGAAAAGTGCATGGCTGCAAAAGTCGCAGAATTCATGATGATCACATCTCTCTCTCTCTCTCTCTCTCTCTCTCTCTCTCAATGTGACTCTTGTCTCACTTAGAGGGATCATTCAGTTGGAGAGGTCTTTAAGTGTGCACTGGTGTGGTATTGAATGCCCTTAACTCTCCAGATCAACAGCATGAACCTAATCTGCATGAGTACAATCAAATGTCTCTTCTATACCTTGGGGCACGAAGGCTTTGCCACAAAAATGTTATGAATTTCTATAAATTAATTCCATTTCCATAGACATTTAAGTTTGATCTGAAGCTGATGTTTTAAATCCTAGTTAAGCATCGAATTAAATTAGTCTGTCACTGTTTGTTTCAGTCCAATTATAATACTGAAGACTGACCTGGTGTTCATGTTCTCAGGATCTTCAAAATTCTATAGATTCCTCTTCTATATGGTCAAGCCTTTGTATCCCATTCAGGTTCTTAAAGTCTAGTTGTCCCTTTTCTGTAGCACTTCCTAATTTCATTTTATCTGTGAGATTGCTAAAATATACATACTGTTAAACTTAATATTTTTACTTTCGATTTTAACTCAAAGTTTGCGTGCAGCTGCTACCGATGTAATAATATTATCATTTGTCAATAAATAAACAGCTGTCGTGAATAATGCTTGTCAAGTTATATATATATATTTTATAAGGGTCGAATTTCATGGTAACAAATAACGACATTCCGAAATTTTTTTCATGGGCTACATAGTTCTGCTTTTGAACTCTTGTTCCAAGTTATATTCATGCACTTGTGTGGTTAATAAGTATTAATTGTGTCTTTCATCTCATTTTTGAGGCTGTTTTGCTCAAGGCTGTTACATGGACTCTTCGAAATGTGTGAAGTACCAGTGTCAGACACATAGACATGGCTGTAGGTACTTTTGCCAAACACTTCAAAATAGTGAAAAATATTTGGAAAGTAGATGAATCAAACATCTGGATACATACCTGCACCAAACACCTGTACCTGAGTCCAGGTAACATAGGCTCAAGGCCACTGGACTAAGTACGGATATGTACTGCAGGTCTGCAACAAATTGAGGGTTGTAGCTTTTAGCTTTTTACCCACTTGGTTTAATTAGGGGTGATAATGTATCTCTGCTGCTCTATTTTACTTCCTTTGTTGTCCCACTTCTCATGCATCTTTCACGCTCTTCTCAGGGCTTTTATTTTTTAAATTTGGAATATGTATGCTTTGAACATACTCGTCCTTCAAACTCCCTTTGACTTTGTTGGTGTAAAGCTTAGATTTCCAATGTCATTGAGTCTGTTTTTGTTATTAATCTGATTTTCCTCTAACATCTGTGTTGGTTGGGTTTAGCCTTCTGCACTCGGTCCTACTCTATGATGATCTATTGGGTTTTCAAAAATGCAATCGGATTTATTTTTGCAATGTTAGAACAATGTTCCATCATCACTAATCTTCCTAGGTGTGGTCGAATGTTACATTCTTATTGTTTCTTATTTTAATCATATTCTAGTCACCATTCCTCTTTCTCATTCTTTCACGTTATTATCGGTCTTTTTTCTCAAATTTTGGATGTGAACTTCTCATTAAAATGTTATAATTTCACATTGTTCGTTGTCATTTCTCTGATTTGAGATACCCCTACATGTATGTGTATATGGGGGTGTGTGTGTGTGAACATGTGTGTATCAGTTTATGCTATTCTCTGCAGGCTCAAGAGAACATTGTGAACCTTCCACTAGCAAATCGATGGGGAGAAAAGCATAAGCTCTATGTTAAGTGGAAACATGCTGAAGCAAAGGTATGTCTTACTTATTTAATTTTTTTTTTCAGTCGTATTTTGTACTAGAAATATTATCTAATAATTCAATTTCAGGCTGCTGCATACTATTATCATGGTCTAATTCTTGATGAGGGGAATACAGAAAGATTTCATGAGATGGCTGTAGCTGCTCTGCATGCAGCAGATGAGTTTCTCAAAGAAAGCAGCAAGGCTGGTGAATCCTTCAATAGGCAACCTCCTATATCATGGTAGTCTACCGACCCCCCCCCCCCCCCCCCCCCCCCCCCCCCCCCGCCTCTCTTCCCCCACTCTCTTTCTCCATCTCAACCCCAACCATGCCTTTTAGATGCAATACGTGTTATTTTATGGAAAATAATTGATCATAGAATCTAAATCAATGATAGAGAGCACTGTTTATTCTTTATTGTTTGCATTTTTATTCCTAAACACAGATGCATCACATCCACTGTATTGTATATATAATATGGGTCATGACTTGACTGGATACATAATGTAGACAAGTTGAGGGGGTGGCAGATAGATCAAATTGATGAGTCATGGCTATAGATCTATAGTTATAGATAAGGTTTAAAGTTAGAAACAAAGGTCAACGCATAAGTTGTGTTAAGGTTTATTGGTTAATTTTTGTCTTAGATGTGTTGAGATGTGGCTTATCAAGTGATCAGTCCTGATAAATGATCGAGTAGACAAATTGTTTGATAAAGAGTGAGTAGGAGAATCCTCTAAAAGCTTCTAGGATGCAGAACATATACATACATATATATATCTACAGGGCTGATCATGTGCAGGATATGCCAAACTATCCTGTTCAATCACAGCCGTTCGTGGATAACACAAGTGCATTCATGCGCATGCAAGTGTAGCTCACGGATGGCTGTGATTGTCCGGGATATCCCACACATGATCAAAGCTGTATATATATATATATATATAGAGTCCCCTTCTTATGAGGTTAACCTAACATAACTTTAGGTTAGGTCACCTTCCAAAACTCTATCTCTGATTTTTATTTTTCAAAACCAACTGTTGGATTAGATCTATTTCATGTGAAGATCATGCATACCAAAAATCAAGTTGATTTGAGATTAAGAACCACTTCATTCATTAATGTCCAAAATGAGCGATTGTCTTTGATTAAAAAATGTAGTTTTTGGATCAAATAGCAATCTGTCTTGGATCAACTTGATTTTTACATGTTATCTAATCTAACGGTTGGTTTCGTAAAATATGAATCACATGTATAGTTTTGGAGGGTGACCTAATGCAAAGTTATGTTAGGTTAACCTCATAAGAAGGGGATTTTATATATATATATATATATGAACTAGAACTAATGAATATTTTTGAGTTAAAAAAAAAACATAAAAATGGTATGAAAATATTAATTCCAAATACAAATCAATGCACTAATCATGACTCTTGGAATATGATTCTATCAAGTAGCAATCAGTCTCGGATCAACTTGATTTTTGCATGTTATCTAATCTAACGTTTGGTTTCATAAAATATGAATCACATGTATAGTTTTGGAGGGTGACCTAACGCAAAGTTATGTTAGGTTAACCTCAAAAGAAGGGGATTCTCTCTCTCTCTCTCTCTCTCTCTCTCTCTCTCTCTCTCTCTATATATATATATATATATATATATATATATATGAACTAGAACTAATGAATATTTTTGAGTTAAAAAAAAAAAACATAAATGGTATGAAAATATTAATTCCAAATACAAATCAATGCACTAATCATGACTCTTAGAATTTGATTCTTATCAAGAAAATGTCATATTTTCGTCATTTATGAGGTCATTGCAGCAACGCTGACAAATTTTGACTTGAGCATGTCAACCTGCTTGAATCTGCTCTGGTTAAACAGGTTTTAGTTTGTCTTCTAAAACCATTTTCCCTGAATCTAACCCCATTTTTTTACTTTTAATTATGAACAAGTTTGTTTGTTTTTTTCTATATAGATACTTTTAGATGCATTTTATGTAGTAAATCAATGTTACTTTTAATATAGGCGGATGGCTGGTTAGGGCTTGGTTTGGCGGTGTTGGAGCCTCTAGAATTCAAATTGTTTTGAACCCGTCTAAAATGGATCCATTGATGTACATTAAAAATTCAAAGATATTCATTTGTGTAACCCTTCTATGAAACAATTTCATAAATTATTTTACTGACTAATTAAAGAATTGATTGAGATCAAATTTTTGAAAACATCCAAATGAGCTAAGTTTCTTGTATGCTTATTTACAAAATGGGCCACATGATATGATGGGATCCAATTCTTTGTGGGGTGTTGATCTATTGTCATAAGAATTTGTCCGAAATCGGACTAATGAAAGTATTCAGTAATGATAAATTTTTATATGCATTTGATCTGCTAAATGACACATTATATTCTAGGGTCCTTTTCTTTTGTTATGTTTGCAGGGGCTGACCCTCCTCAACTTCTCTCTCTTTCTCTTTCTCTCTCTCTTCTTAATTATTTTTTATTTTTTATTTTTATAGATCTTTCTCTTTTAGGTTTTTCTTCTTGGCCTACAAGGGCTTCTTTTATTCATGGGGTGGGGCTTTTAGTTATTCGCCCATTGTAATCATTCTTTTGTTTATAAATATATATATATATCCGGTTATGTTCCCATCAGCATGTGTTGATATAAGTTATATCAACACCATGCATTGGGGGTTGTACCCCTTGCATTGGTCCAATGTACTTCATATCCTAATGCACAGGGTACACCACCTAATGCAGGTGTTGATATAAGTTATATCAGCACGTGCTTACCTGATCATCATCCTATATATATATATATTTATATATATTATATTTCTCTTCTAGCTTATCCAAAAAGAAAAAAAATGGTGGTTAGTTTAAAAATTTTCTTTCATCTTGTTATTGTGATGTAGGAAAAAAATTGCTAAAAGTTGTAGTCAATCGATTTCTTTGTTTCTTGAGTTAGGATAAAAATTCTAAAAATCGATCAAAGTTTGGTCTCCCTTGATCAAATTCCTGGCTTCACCACTGTATGTATGTCGGCACAGTGCACTCTGGTGGGTTGGACTGGGAAGCAAAATGTAGTTCCGATCCATGAGAGAGAGAGAGAGAGAGACATTTGGAGGGAGTGATACAGTGAGGAATAGATATGAGGTATTTGTTCGTTGTTCATGAAAATTATATTAATAAAATAAAAATTAGGCATTTGTTATTTCTTATCTATAAAAGTTCAAAAAGACCAAAACTTAGGATTGAGGGCAATAGAAGCCTTAGTAAGTCTTTATTACCAAATTATTATAGATGGGAAGGACTAATGGCAGATGGTTTTGGTTGCTTCCATGACCATTTAGTGCAACCCATTAACCTTTTAGCTTGAAATAGTCCTTTCCTGTGTCAATTTCTTGGTTTCCCTACTGGCCTAGATAATTATTTTGGCAATAGCAAATTATTATTTATTAGTTTATGTTACCTTTGTTCTTTATTCTAAAATATAGTTTTGCCTTCATCAGAAACACATTGTTTGGAGATTTAATTAGAAAAAAGTTCATAGTTGGTTACCTGAAAGGATTTAAATTTTGTAATAGATAATATGGTTCGGAGTGCATGATAATATGATTCAGTGGATCTGTATTATGTGAGAGGGATACGCCAAATCATAATTATTGTGTATCATCAGTATATTATAGATTCCCTCTCTTTTTAATTTATTTTTCTATCTATAAAGTATAAACTGTTGCAAGGTTCACCTGTAATTATTGGAGCAAATATTATTAGAGCTTCACCACAGTTTCATTCACCTTAATACCTCTGAAATTTGAGGCATGAGATTTAGATCTTGTACTGTACCTTTTCTGAAAGCAATCTAGTAGGTCTTTCTCATTGATGGATGTCTACCTGGCATAAACTCTAAATCATAAATATATGCTACAACAATATATGGACTAGTTGTGGTTTTTGAATCATTTGACTTAGATCTCACCTAGTTGATACCTGCAAGAGGTCTTATACAGATTACCAATAGAAATAAACAGTTTTAGCTAGTGCTCATGGTGTTTTGGTTCTTCAGTGGTGCCTTCTGCAATTTTGTTTTTTGTTTTTTGTGTTCTGTTGTTTGTTTGTTTGTTTTATTTTTTATTTTTTATTCAAACAACTGTTGCTGGTGCAGCAATCCACCACTTTGGGGGACTATCAAGTACCTCTCTGAGAAGATTCCAAAAGATACTTCCAGCAAGGTGCGAGTCAACCAGGACCTATACAGTCATGAAACGTAAGTTGGTTGTATTTTTTTATGTAATTTTAATCCCTAAATGCAATTTTCTCTCTCTCTCTCTCTATTTTTACTGTAGGACTTCTCCTTTTATATTGATTCATGTCAGGAAAAAATAAATTAATTTAAGGAATAAGCTAGATGGTTGTTTTAACCCTCAATTTTGTTCCATTTTTTCCGTGAAATTTTGAACAAAACAAGATAATTTCATTAAATATTTTCAGATAAAATTGCTAAACTTTTGATCAATTCAAGGGGATGGGCCACTAAATTCAGTACCCAAATAAACACTTATGGAAGATTTAGTTGCTAAATCTATTGACATGCATTTCTAGTTGCTCCTTACTTCCAAATCTTTAGTTACTTATTTTTTGTTCTTTATATAACATAAGGAAGATTTTCTCATGAAAGAAAAAAAAAAGCAAGATTTGCTAGTTGTGAACTTGGTGACAGGGGCAACTTATATCAGGTAATCTTGTTTCAGGATTATGCATACGGTGCCGTCATTGCCAGATTTTGCTTTATCCCTAAAACCTGACGAGTACCAGCTTCCTTCGGTTGATCCCTCATGGAGTGACAATTTATGGGGCTAAAGTTTCTTTTCAGCAATGTGAGGCCCAATAGAACAAATATGAAAATCCCAAATCAGGGATATGTGGGATAACTGAAAGATCGGAAGAACCATCTAAGACAGGTAGATCCAATCCATGTTTGTTCTGATTCTGATGTTTATACTGAATTTTTTTTCCCACATTTTCAATTTCATTTTCCCATGAGATAAATAGTTTGCCCGAGACTGGATGGGCTCTGTACAAGTTCCATGTGTGTATTATTGCCTATGTAGAAAAGGGTGAAAGAATCATTTTCTTATACTCCAATAGTCTATGATTTGTTTATGGACATTTTCTTTTAAAATTACTGAGTTTTGTCAAAATGCCTTCTTTTTACACCTGGGTTTAAAAAATGTTGGGGATAATTGTTGTACACTTTTTTGGACAAAAATGCCTGCCAACTCGTCCATAACTAGTGTTCCCAGGTAACAATCCTGGATTGTTATTTAAAATAATATAATAGCATCCCCAAACAATTACAAAGCATTCCAGTTTTTACTAACCATCCCCAACTAATTGCAAATATCCTTACACCATCCCAACAGGGTTTATCTCTCCCTCCTCAAGAACAACTCTTTTGAGAGGTAAAATAAGGACATGTATATCATGTTTCATTATATCCATGGAGATAAAAAAGGCAACAATCTATATAAACTCTATAAAAAAAACTAATTAACTAAAATATAGTAAATCTTGCTCTTCAAGAAATAGAGCTGATCTTTTTTGGGCCTAGGCTCGATATCCCCATTAATATAGGTTATGGGATATTATACAGGTCCAGGGTGTGCCCGAAGGAAACTTCTCTAAGAAGCGTGGGAATGAATAGGCAACAATGGTGCATCAACTAGTAAAGCAAATAATGCTCATCGAGCTGCATAGGGAGGTAGCCCCCACATGTACTAGCTATCAAACAGACAATACTAGTGGGTGAGTGGCTCAAACACAAAACAACACTTATGGACAAGAGTTGATCATATGCCATAAGAATTTGGGGATTGGGCATCAATCTAATGAGTGTTCAAAGAGAAGGGTCGATGATCAAGTTAATCTTACTGAAGATAAAGAGGAACAAGAGGAAAACTGTGCAAATATGGAGAGCCATAAGCATATGGAGCAAATGATGTGGATGGAGATGGAATTGAAGGTGATATGGTTAGTGATGTCCATTGCAATTCAATGGTCTATGTTTGCGTCGCTCATCCACAACAATGAGGATTGGCTTCGCAAAAATATTTTTCACATATTGTACATGATGGAAAATTACCACATCCCACATACATTAAATATCGAGTTTAACATGACTTCATATACCTATTTGGGCTCTCCACCTAATAGCTTTGGTTTTTGGGTTGGAAACTTAATAGTACAGCGAGGGGTAAACTTTGTAATTTAATTGTTGATAGCAGGAGGTGGAAAAGTTGAAGCTTGAAACCTTGAAACACCCTCAACATTATTGCATCCTTTAGTTCAACAAAAGGAATGGGGTGATTGTTTCTTTGTAGTGTCTTGTTAGCTAATCAGTATGGTGCTCACTTTGTAGTTCTCATCACTTTGTAACAAAAGGAATAAGTGTTCTCATCACTTTGTAGTTCCCATGGATTCATGTCACATCCTTTTGGGGTGTCTTTGGCAATATGACCGGAAAGCGATTCATCAAAGTGATGAGTAACACTTATTCCTCTCACATAGGTAATAAGAAGCTTGTGTGGAAACCAATGAAGAATGATGTTGTGAATAAGGAAAATAAGTACTCATCTTCTCTTTTGAATTGGAATACTTTATAAAGGGGAGAAAGTGGAAAGAGAATGAGGAGTTAATAATGGCTCACGAACAAGCTAAAAATGCAATTAGCCAAGGAATTATTGGAGTTCCTGTTGCTTTGGTAAATGCTTGCGCAACATCAATGAGTAGTCTTGATAATATATGATCTCAAGATGTTGCAATCCTTTAGAAGGAGCTTCCATGCAAAATATTAAGGCAAAAGGGGAGGCGCAAGTTGCTGAAAAATTCAATGCGACTCCATTAGAAGAAAAAACAGTTGGAAGCATATCATTCAACAATGATACGTCTATGTCTATCTACAGATGTTGTGGGTTTGAATCCATCAAGGGGTAGTACCTTGATGATCCTTATTTTGTTCTCTTTTCTAATGGCTACCAAAAAGATGATTGAGACACTAAAGCTGAGTTCGTGGGCGAAAAGGGATTCTGTCAATAATTGAAGACATCCACTTTCTTTAGGTTTCATTTTAGCTAAGTTTACAACCTGTGTCAGAAAATTCCACCACTGAATTTGCCCTGGACACATGGCACTTCTTGGGTTTGGGCTGCTCAATCCATGTGTTTGGGTAGGATGCACCTCGTCCACAAGGGCTATGGTTCACCCCAAGCCAACGCCCAGGTGTAGAAAAAGAGGGCTACTATTGGCATCCGAAAACTTGCTTTTCATCTCCCACTTATTTTACACTTCAAGGTTTTTTGAAAAATATAAAAGATTTTTATAAAAACCAGACGCGTTGTCCACTGAATAATATCATTTTGAACAACCATGTAGAAAAAAGTTTTTCCAAAATCTATTGTTTAAGTGGAATTTTTTGCTATTTACAGTAGTTGTTATATAAATGGTTACAAGGTCTATTTAAAAGATGGATTTTTGAAAAACTTTCTTCTACTAAATTGTTTAAAATGATGTTTTCTTCTACAAAAACTTTCTTCTACAAAATAGATTGTGTGATTAGTTTTTATGAAAACCTTTTATATTTTTCATAAAATCTTAAAACGTAAAGTAAGTGGGAGATGAAAAGCAAGTCTTGGGGTGCCAATAGAGGCCCCCCCGTAGAAAAATCATTTGTTAAGAATAGACAATGCTCAGATAAACCCTCGGATAAATCCCGGTAACAAACATAGCTTCATAAGCTATTCACCAAACTCAGCCCTTGGGCCTCATTACGCTCGCTCCATATGTGTCCAGGCCAAAGGGCTCTCAACCCACAATAACAACTATCTAAGCTTGATCATAGCCAGACCCAGTTTACCCTCCACTCCGTCGTGCTTTCTCATACTCAGCAAACTACCAAAATGACATTCGAACAAGCTTCTTCCCAGAGGGCTGGAGGCGCCTGCTTCATGCTCAACAATCGTCAGCTAGCCAACTCGACCATGGTCAAAATAGTTAACATTAACCTGACCGAGGTCAAATTGCAGTCGGCCTGTCGCTAATCGATACCAAAACCTTAAACTAACTATAGTCGGGTTAAAACAGTTATTTAACTAGGCATCTAGCCCCCTCTATAAAAGGCATACTATTCACCCTTAACTAGTTACATCGCTTTACTAATCCAAAACCCTAGCGCGCACACTCTCTTTCTCTCTCTCTCTTAACACTAAGAATTGACTTGACCGTCGAAGGGTCCTTGGTCGGGCAACCCCTGGCCTCCTATGACGTGTTTTTTTCTATTTTAGGTCACTATTGATCACCGACCAAAGCTACTATTAACATCTGGCCACCTAGCACAATCACTTTTTTGGTAGCTCAGCCACCAGAGCCACTTCCACAACTCCCTCTAACCACTGTAGTGCGATGCTCTAGGTTGTTGGACCATCCACCTAAAACCGCTTTGCCAACTGTATGATTTGTCCGCATACACAAGCTCTTTGCTAAAGATAAGTGAAGGCAAAAAACCTTTGTTAGGCTTTCACCCTATCAAAGGGAAAGAAGGCTATGTTCTATAGGAGTTTTTTCTTTATAACTTATTCTTGTAGAGCTCTTGTGATCCATACTGCTAGGGTTTTGAAGATTTTAATGGGTGAGTTTTGAGGAGTAAATGCTATGGCACCTTTTAATCCCTCTATCGCTGCATGTCCACTTGAGAGGCTAGCATATCACTACTGTTCCTACTACGAGAGCTATTCTGTGCTGCTGGAATTTCACATTTGAAGCATTTGGAAACTTGGGTTTGAGGATTCAACCCCGCAGCATCTTCCAATCCCTCTATCACTGCGTTTTGCATGAAAAGCTTGAATCTGCTGTTGTCTTCTTACTGTACAGCAACGAGGGAAGTGCTACAAACCAGGTATTTTTCCATATTTGCGGAAAATCTCATCAGCGGGTTGATTAAAGGGCTATTAGATGCTGTTTCATTGAATATTTCTAATGCTAAGATCGGGTTTACTACTTGTTAAGTTTCCAACCTAAAAGCCTAAGCTAATAAGTGTAGGGCCTAAACAAGTATATAAAGATATATTTAACTCGATATTTAATCGATGTAGGATGTGGGACTTCCCAACACTCCCCAGGTCTAAAAAAATTCAAATGGCCTGTCACGTGGACAACAAATATAGAATCATGACCAAGTTAAAACACCACTTGATCCCAAAAGCTTAAGTGTTAGGGAATGGATCAACAATGTATATCAAGTTAACACTCCCTCCTCACATGCAAACCCGCTCACACGTGGAGAGATAAACCGATACACAACAATGAAGTGAGTTAAACTAAGCTGAATTGATAAATGGTGTGAAGAGATAAATGAATGGGGGGAGAAAGTGTGAAGACTTGAAACCAGGATCTCCTAGAGACCAAAGTTCTGACACCATGTTAAGTTTCCAACCTAAAAACCTAAGCTAGTAAGTAGAGGGCCTAAATAGGTATATGAAGATATGCTTAACTCGATATTTAATTGATATAGGATGTGTGACTTCCCAACTCTCTTGTTGTGGTGGAATATTGTGCTATAGTTGCTGTCCCAGGAATTTCAGCATACTTCTGTTGTTAGAAATACTATTGTTTCCCAATTTGTTCACATCAAGATTTTTGAACTTTAAAATTGAATATTAGAAGAGGAATTGAGCAGGACCATCCCTCTACCCTTGTTTATAGCATACATACGAATATCAAGGCCAATATCAGAGGGTTCGAACTTAAAAAACTTCCCAGCCAAAAGTTGACCTTAAGAGACAAAATCATAAATCTTTAGTTTGTCTTTCCTCTTCACACAGCTTAACCCTTTTATTCGATTTGAGATACCACTCCTGCCATGATAATTTCAATCCAAGTGAGATTCAGGTCTTCAAGCACCATATATCTCTAAATGTAATGTATGCTTATCAAACACTTCAAAAACCTAACTTACTATATTAAATGTTCTGGTAAGAACAAAAAAAAATTGAAGTGAATATATTTAGGTGGAATTTTAACCAAAAGGAATGTCAAAATTACCTTCCTGACTTTGAATTGAGCCCAGCACCGAGTTCACACTTAAACAACAGTGCATTATCATCAGTCTTCGTATCCCTCAGCTTTGCCACAAACTTAGCAGGTTCTGAGTACATAACACTTGCATCTGCCACAATATACAAGCTAGATTTCAGATTGACTACAAAGAGAAGGAATAATTGCAACAGATGAAAGAACATACATCTCATCCTAGCTCCCTGTCTATTTTGTATAGCAAGCCACGTTAATGGGGATCAGCAACCAGTCAACCACCATTCACTTAAGCCCCGGCAATGAGATCTTTGAAGAAACAATATAAATTGGACTGAATTATATAGGCATACAGCGTAGTATTTCAAAATGCTAAGGTAAGTTTAATTGCCTGGGCAATCAACCAGCGACTTGGGAAAGTCAACATATCTGAATATTTCTAGATACATCGCATCAAAGGTTATTTTTTCATACTACATTACTATTCAAATATTTTGGGTACACAGAGTATAATGTGGTGGTGATTGGCAATGAATTAACGATGGACGTGGGCCTAGATAGAGTTGAATGCCAAAAAAGGATGTGTAGCCAACCTCAAGAGTCAAGTGGTTCACCGTGGTGCTAGCGTGCTACAATGGTGGTTTGACTATTAATAGGGGCCTAACAGATGTGCGAATGGAGTCATGGGTAGCGATCCAGTGTGGCCTAGGTTTACTTGATGTAGTCGACCCACACAAAGTCCTTCACATGGTGGGATGCTGTTAACGAAGGAGAGGGATGCTGACAGGAGAGAGAAGGATGATGATGCTCAGCCTTTAGGTTCTGACACCATCTAATTTCCATAAATAAAATAAAATAAAATAAAAAGACAGATTACAACACATATATTAGCGAAAAGGATTGAACTACCCCACCAAATAAAATATCTGCAATGACTACATCTCACAGGTGGACTAAGAGCATCTCCAGTCATGTGAGCTAAATTAGGTGTGTTATTGTTATTTTAGCACATGTTATAGTGCCAAATGCTATAATTCAGCACAATATGCTCCAATGATGCAAATAAAAGTAGTGTGCTATTTTTTACCACAACTTCAACTCTTTCCACAGATTTAAGGTCTTGTAAGATAGTGAATGAAGTATATCGTGGATCAAATGCAATGTTGTTTGAGTGGGATGAATGAGTTACAAAAAAGGGTATGTTTTCTGATTTTTTTTATAAAATTTTTTTATATAAGATTTCAATATTATTTTTGAAAATATTATATTTATTTATGGGCTGTTTGGTTACTGAGAAAATTTTGGAAGAAAAATGGAAAAAAAGAAGTTGCTGGTGTGTTTGGTTGTTGAGAAACGGAGGAAAAGCTGATGTGGCAAATATAGCAACAGCTCACCCTTGTGCCAAATATAGCACGAAAGTGAGCTATTACTATATTTAGTACATGCATTTAGCACACCATTGGAGCATCTCAACTTATGCTAAATGCTATAATATAACAATAGCACACCATATAGTTCACTCTTGGAGATGCTCTAAGAGAGGGAAAAAACAAAGCATATAATATGCTTTGGAGGATGGCATCTCATTCTCTTTCCTTTTTTACTCTTCGGAAGGAAAGAAACAGAAGAATTTTTTTATGGGGAAGAGTGTCCTATGTAAAGTTAAACTAAGGTCTAGCAAGTAGATTTTCTTTGTTTGGAAAGACCAGGATTTTTTAGGAAACTGGCTGTTCTTTGATAGTTTTTTGGATTCTCTTCTGTTATAATTTGTGGTGCTTTCTGTGCATAGCTCGCATGTACAAGGGCTTTTCTGCACTCTATTGTATAAATCCAATTTATTACTTCGTCACAGAAAAAGGGTATCTTGCCTAACAGTGTGCCTAATCGCTCTAGCGGGTGCCTAAATAACCTATTGAGTACCAAGTTTTATCCCCCAAAGTTGCTTACACATAATGCCACACGCTGATAAATGGCTAATTGCTTACACATATAATAAACCAAAACCTCATATCATGACAACAAGATGGGTAGTATGGCTCCTAAATGGATAAATGGCTCCATATTGGGTAAAAGGTTTGATTCTAGATGGGGAGCTCCCATAATTTTTCTAAAAAAGGGCTGAGAGGCTGACAACGTACGGGGGCAATTGAGTTTTCATTCCTCATCCAGTGGAAACAAGTGATGGGGACTCATTTTCCCATATCACATGTTTCTCTCGTTGCCAACCAACCCGCCTATTGTCTACACCAGAATTAATCTAATACAAGATGTTTTTGGTGGGAACCATTGGACATGTTTATTTTCAGTAGCGCATAGTTGGTGTTGAAAGAATTTGTGATAGTGACGATATATAGATACAAGGTCGCACTTGGAGCGGCTGATAGAAATGCTCGGCGAAGAACATGACACCCCTCTTTCCTTTGAGAAACTTATACCCTCCCTCTAGCTTTCTCTCTCCGCAATCTTACAAAAATATTAAAGCCCATCAGGAGCATAATATTTTACCCTCCTTAATTTTTCTTCCCAAAAAATAGTAAAATTTCAGATATAACGACAAGAGAGAATCTATCATTGGAAATCAATCGTATGCATCAATTTGTTCATTATAAAAAGACAGTAATTCTAAAAAGAGAAAAAAAGGAGTACAACTTTTATTCAAACCAACCAACGGTTTTGATAAATAAAACCCCATTTGGTCCTGAGGAAAGAATGATTCGTTTCATAAATTAGACAAACAGTAGTATTTTTTGTTTTTTTTTTTTTTTTTTGGTGACAACTAGCACATAAGCGCGCGCGCGCACACACACACACACACACACTCTCTCTCTCTCTCTCTCTTCCATATTCCATCTCAGACTGTTTAAATGCTGTACCCAAAACGTACTGCAATACAAGATGTTGCTGATAATGTTTAGCAAGGTAGGGATACTTGACCAGCACCATCTCCTAAATGGATAAATTCATCAATTCGGCCCAGACCCAAGGGCAGGAATCATGTTTAAAGCCTTCATCATAAAAGCATACGTGAAGGCATCTTCTTGAAGCTGCTCAAATCTGCACCAACAAAAAGACCACATCTTAATCTATAAAAAAATAAATACATGTAGGCACTTGAACTTAAAAAGAATAGAAGAAAGCCCAATATAGCCTTTTTTCCCTGAAACCCACAACAGCCTTAGGGAAACATAAAAGACATTGATTCCTGCTAGTGACTAAAGAGAAAGCCAAAATGCTGTTTTTAGACTATTGAGGCCTCATGGCAACCAAGAAATCAGAGTGGCAGAGAAGGTATCGAGATAAATATGATGCAAGAAAGGAAGGTCTATTCAATTTAGAAATACATTCAAAGAGAAATAAGGCCATTTGGATCTAAACACAACTCCCCCAAATCATAAAATTTAACAAGTCATAAAGATAGCTCTATTCATCTACAACAGAGGCCATCGACAGAGCGAATGAGGGGGCGACAGTACAGGTGCTTTGGAAAGAAGGGGGCAGTAAAAAACATTAAAATCAATGTAGTGAGAAAATAGAATAAAGCAACTTGCACAAAAAATAGAATACTAAGTAACTAGCATTCATCCTAAGTAGGCGGGAATTACACAGTTCACCAAAAACCTTGTAATGTTGCTTAACTAGCAGTCCATCTATCAACGGGGAACATCCAATTGTTGGCCCATCAGAGAAATCATTCCCAGAGAAAATCACGGTACTCTAATATTAGTCTTCATCGACATGGAAGTCAATTGGCGGTTCATCAACTACTGCCTTCTAAGTGGTCACTTAATATTTTTAAATATGATGCAAACTTACCTAGAGAATCAATGCTTACACTTTTTTTTTTCTTTTTCTTTTTTTTGTAAAAAAATTTATATAGAAAGGAGAAAGAAATACAAGGAAGTATGAGATATCCTTCAAGAAATAAGAAAGAACAAACAAAAATCAAAAATCAAACAAAGAAGAAAGAAATGAGACTACGACTCCAAAAGCAACCCAAAGCCCTAGACCATCCCTTCACACACGGCTTTCCAATCTTGCAAGATACACCACAAAGGTACATCTTTGAATTCTTTAGTGGCCGAAGCCCACAATGAAGCAAAGAAAACAACCTTGTTCCAAATAAGCTCACCATGCTTAGAATTTCCTTCAATGACTATTGTTCCTCTCCAACCAAATGCACCAAATGTCCAAATCAATGCCAAAATAAGACCTAGCCGAAAGCACCTTTTCCTCTGCCCCCTTCCAAAACCACCAAAGCCAATCTCCATCAAAAAAGCTATTCTCCTAGGAGGAATCGAAGAGATAGAGAAATGACATGTGTGCTATGGATTTAACAAAGGATAGTCTTTGATAGAATTGAACAGCATAAAAGGATTCATGTAGCCACCCCATGTAGCTGAGATTAAGGCTTTGTTGAGTTGAGTTGATGGGACAAAATCATAACTATTTAGTCCATTGACTTTTGTGAACCATTTCATTCTTTAAGGACTCTTATCCAATAAAATGGATTCCAAATGTAGACATAGCTGTAGGTAGGGAATACAGTTCCCACCACCCCTACAAGTGGACACCTCCACTTAAAATATAAATGACCGTCATGTCTACTTCTTCCAATCTCTATTTGATCAATACATTTTATTTTAGTTGATCCTCTTAAAGAATAACTATTTAAAGATTTTTCTTTCCTCTTCACACAGCTTAACCATTTGCCACAACTTGAGATGGCACTCCAGCCAAGATAATTTAAAACCCAGTCAGATGTGGGTCTTTAATCACCATATATCTCTAAATCTAGCGCACCCTTATCAAACACTTCAAAAACCTACATTGGAAATTAAATCAACGAAGATTAAAAGTGAATAGCTTGAGGAAAAAGTGTAACCGAATGAAAAGTTAAACTTTACCTTCCTGACTTTGAAAAGTGCCCAGCCCCAAGTTCACACTTAAACAATAGTACATTATCATCAATCTTCATATCTCTCAGCTTTGCCACAAATTTAGCAGGTTCCGAATACATAACACGAGGATCTGTCAAAATATACCAGATTTCAGATTGAAGACTATGAGACGGAATAATTGCAGCATATACAAGAACATACACCTCATTCTTCCTGTCTATTCTACATGCAAGAGATAGTACAAGGGTCAGCATTCAGCAACCACCATCCAATTAACCCCAGCTATGAGATATTCCAAGCAATACAACAAATTTTCCTGATTTGTACAGCATAATATTTCAAAATGTTTCTAAACACATTGCATAATAGGTTATTATTTATATTATTTGAATAATATGCAATATCTTATGAAGGTCCAAGAGGTCGGACTTGCAGTGATGGCAAGTGCACATCCAACCAAGCACTGCATTGCGGGTTTGAGTCTAGGAATCAGCCTATCCAAAATGGGGATAAGGCTGACTACCCCTTACCTCTCTCAGACCCCACCCCGCTTTGTGCAATGGGTACGACCTATCATATGAGGGTCCAATGATTTAAAAATGGATGTGGCCCCAAATAAAATCGAAGAGTTAAAAAATGATTCATTTAGCCAACACAAGTAGTTGGGAAATACACAAAAAAAAAAAAAAAAAAAAAAAAAAAGTTGGGATTTAAGGGTTCGTTGAGTTTACTTAAAAGATTGTCATATGATACGGAACTTTTCTCAAATTATAGCATGGAGTTATAGTTGTTTATATAAGATAATCAGTCAGTTCTATTCACAAAACAAAATGTGTTTCCAAGTATAAAGAGAGGAGAGAGAAAATGAAATAAAGACAGTAATTTAGAAGTGAATAAGATGCTTCAGATAGGCCACCTCCCTTTATTTATAATAATAATGATTGAAGACAGTTAAAATAATAACCCTATTATTCTATTCCTCAATACTCCCCCTCAAGTTGGAGCAAAGATATAAATTAATCCCAGGTTGAAAAAACTGGTCCTCAAAAGAGTAGGCCCAATAGGTTTAGTGAAGATATCTACAAGTTGTCCTGAGGAACGAATTTCCATGGTTGATATTATCGATTACTACCCGCCAGTGGAAAGATAAGTAGAATACAACAGATCTACCACTCTGATACCATGTTATAAAATAACGAATTAGAATTATTACAATGCTTCTACCGCTCTGATACCATTTTATACAATAAGGAATTAGAATTATACTTTTTAGAACCTTAAAAGGGTTTATCTAAATTAACAAGACATGACAAATTAGAAAATACATTTTTAGAGAGAATCCTATATTATTCTCTTAAAATTTGACCAAATCTAAATTTTCCAGGATGTTATATGGGGTATAGCACTACACCACACAGCCATACATCTCAACTGAAATTAAAAATATATGAACACAGAAAAATGGTAGAACCATCAAATATGAGGGGACTAGGAAGAGAATATGACTTCTTAAACAAATAGTTGCACCCCCTGTTGTGATAACTCTTAGCTTAAAATCTGGCCTACAATCCACCAAATTGCTAAAGCGATGCCTAAATAACCATTGGATAACAAGTTCTATCTTTTCCAAGTGGCATAATGCCACACCCTGAAAATATACCTCTAAGCCTAGACACTCGCCCATGAAAATATGGCTACTAGCCACTCACCAACGACTTTCCTTCTATTAACTGGCCTTTGACTAAACTCCACACTGTTTATACAAGACTAATTGATAAAAGATGTTTTAGGTAGGAACCACTATATATGTGTGCTTTAAACAGCATCTCAAGCATAGTGAAGAAAACCAATTAACTTTTCCCACTCCACCCACCTAAAATCCTTTACTGACAGAACTACTCATACTGATAATGAAGAAACTGAAATTGGCCAAAAGAGTGTTAAGCCTTCACACTTACCATTCAAACCGGCTGTAACAAGAATGTCTGGATAATTTTGTGCCTTAATCTGTGTAAAATAAGATTATAGGTCAGATCATGAAACATGACAAGAAACACAGCTCAATTTTTATATTCAAATGGTGCCAAATACTGCATATTGTCGCTTTATGGTATGTACTATGTAGAATACCGGTCAACAATATACAAATCAATGCTCACATTATCAACAGGGGAATATGACTTCATGTAGAAATAAAACTCCTCCTTACGAGGGTCACCCCACTCCTGCGGCAAAAAAAAAAGGAAAAAAAAATCAGCTAGAACCAACCTTTGAACACCAAAACTCAGAAAAGATAGCACCATCCCTCTATGCAGCCTCTGAAAGTCAATTAAGATCTTGAAGAAGAGGAAAAGATGAGATGGTTCAGGTACAGCTACGGAAATTGAAAAGAACCTGCTGGTAGAGAGACTGGAAGTCCATTAAAAGGGCCCTCTGAAGGACATCTATAAAAGCAGGAGCTCAAATTTGGTTGGCCTCTACTCCAGGAAATATAAGTTATAACTGATTAATGATATCAATCGACAACCAAATGAGGCACAAATTTTTTTTTTCTTCCTAAATAATTGGATAGAATTATACTACAATGAAACATTTGAGTCAATTTTTTGACCTAGGAGATCAAGGACTGCTTGAGTGATGGCCCAGTAAACTAGTGATTTATCATACTTATGGCATGACTGCTGGTAAACAGACCCATCAAAGGATCAGAAATTGGAATTTTGTTCCATTTTTCCTGGGTTTTGGCCATCTAGTATCCATAAAATGCATTAATTATAAACAAAAACTAGAATATACTTCAACCTTACCAAACTACAAATACATTAGCAAAACTGTTTAACAAATATGCAAAACAAAAGGGTTGGATATCCTCCAGACTATTCCAACTTTCCAAGTTCAGTCCAAAACTATTAGGATTCATTAATATTTAATGTATATGATATCCCATAACTATCATGTTCATTTATGTATTTGATTCAAATCTTACATTCTTGCCGGAACAAATCTTTGTTTATCTATATCCTATTTATTCCTATCCAAGACCAATTTATTGACAGGCCACCTGGTAGACAATTCCTATTACATTATACACAACAAAAGAACCTTAGATTTCATCTGACATTAGAAATTAAACGGTTCAAATCCCAAAAAAAAAAAAAAAAAAAAAAAAAAAAGAAGAAGAGATGAATCCTGCAACAAGGATTGAAAAACATGAATGCAGCACAAAAGAATTCAAATTAGCTTTTTGCACTCATAAGCACAATTTAAGTTTCTTAGTGCAACTGATCCAGAATCTGCATGGGACAGGTAAAAAACAATTTAAAACCAAGTAATACGGACCATAAATAAATCAAATGACTACAATGTCCATACACCCTGTTTATTTTATTGCCAGGCATTAATAGTTGGGCCATCAATGATCTGGTTGGCCCCTGCCAAAGAGATCATCTGTTAAAACCTGACAAGATCAGATAATGATCACCTGCTGTATGAACCTCACTCTTTCTTCCTCATATCAATGATAGTGCAATCCAATTAATCAGATTTTGGCATCAATCCCCTGGAAGAAACCTGCAAACTAGAGGACTCCATAACCTATCCATGTACCCTCAGTCACTCAACCAAGATTTACATTATATTTTAAGATTGATGATATAACTATACATTACAAATCTCATAAGGTAGAGAGCAGACCTCCCACTCTGACGTTGTAAGAGGGATGGTTGGATCAAGCATTGTAGTCAGAACATCTACAAAAGGTACTCCAGCGACAGCAGCCTTGAATAAATCAGGCCTCATGTTAAGAACAGAACCAATAAGCAATCCCCCTGCACTTCTTCCTTCAATGCACAACTTTTCCTTTGAAGAGTACTTCTTCTGTATTAAATACTCAGCACAAGCTATAAAATCTGTGAAAGTATTTTTCTTCTTCAACAGCTTCCCATTCTCATACCACTGCCTCCCCATTTCACCACCCCCACGAATATGGCCTATTGCATAAATAAAACCCCGGTCTAACAAAGACAACCTTGAAGCCCTGAAACTGGGATCTATAGACACCTGTTCACAACACAAGATTTAGCAAGTACAAATAAAATCATGTGCTACAAGTTAGAAACAAGCAGAAGCTACATATTGCATGGATGGCAGGGACATAGCCTCCACATTAATATACACACAAACTCAACAAAATGGATTAGTGTGTCTGATGGATGACATACATACAAAATTGATCTGTTCAATCATATAACAATGACCATTTTAGCGACTTATTTTCCAACAGCTGCACGATTATTAATGACTGGAAACAGTGACTTACTAGATCAGATCTGTCAAAGTGGAACACACTTTACTGGCCCCTGAATAGGTTGTTCAAGCATCTAAATACGGGTTAAAATTTCAACAAAATAAAGAACAAAACACAAGACCTTCAAATATATGGAAAAGTTTTCCTCAATAATAATGAATGCAAGATGTTAACTTTCCAACCTAAAAGCCTAAGCTATTATGTGGAAGCCCCAAACATATATATGAAGCCATATCAAACCCAGTATTTGGGCGATAGGGGATGTGGAACTTTCCAACACTTCCCCTCATGTGCAGGACCAACATGACAACGGGCCTATCACGTGGACAACAAAAACAAGCTCACAAATGAAACAGACCCAAGAACGACAGGCTTTGATACCATGTTAAGTTTCCAACCTATAAGGCTAAGCTAGTAGGTGGAGGAGACAAACAGGTATATAAAGCCATATCAAATTCAAGATCAATGGAACTTTCGAACACATGATAACTAAGAACAAAAGAGCAAAGACGGAAAATATTTTCACCTCTGGATAAGAAGTTGCCAGCAGATAATACAATAATGCATGAATACGCTTTTTCTACTAGAAGAATTTTGATCTTCAAAAGATATAACAAGTTCAGATATCAGACAAACGACCATTATTACTTTCGTACAGCACGCTTTGAAAATCTTTGAAGTTTAAACTTCATGTTTGCACTAGTAACAGCAATTTAATTCATAAATTCATATATTACCTCATATGAACCATAACCATAAAGCAGCAATGGATCAGACCCATCAAGTTTCACGAGATTCTTTCGATAAACGATTGATATAGGAATTTGAGTGCCATCTGAAGCATTGGCCCATTTCCTTTCAGTCACATAATTGGATGCATTGAACCCCCCCAAAACCTGAGTAAAATAGTCGACATAATTCATATATGTGATATACATATTTTCATATAAACTAAAAAGGAAAGAAAAGAAGGAAAAAGAAACAAACTATAGGAGGGATAGTTAAATAATTTAGCATTTGAGAAGTGATTGCATTCCCAGAAACAGTCAACCAAATAATAATCATGAATTTCGTTCCCTATTTAACAAGAAATAAGGAATTTCAATAATTAAACAAATATCACATTAACCTAGCATTTACAAAAATTCATATGTGACATACACGCACCATTTTATTAAATTTATGACTTGTTACACATAATACCTAATTTGAATTAATATAAAATGTGGAATGATATTAGTCCATAATTTCTTTACCTCATTACTATTCAGGAAATGTAAAATTAGGATACTTACAAGAAAAGATATTTTTCAGCCCAAACAAGGTTTTAAAAAAAATTTCAAAAAAAAAGTGAAATTAACCTTCTAAAATATTTTCCTAGATCCTCTAAACTTTAAAAATATCCAAAGGGAACTTAAAACCTTGAATAGAACGCCATTTATATTTTCTAAAAACCACCAACTTTGTATAGAGTACAATTAATGATAATGAAGTAGAACCAAAAACCCGAATAAAATGAAAGGAATAGAACAAAAATATTTTAAAAGATAATGCATCTACATAATAATCAAAAAAGTGAAGTAACTGGACAAATTAGGATAATGATACTGCATTGCAGCATCCGAGCCCAAAATGAAGGCCACTGAAAATTTCAACACAACCGCAAAGTCCCATAAATTTTAACCAAATAGAAGCATCTGCATCTGAATTTACAGGAACCTTCACTTCCTTGGGATTGGAAAATCATATTACAAATTTCACAAGTTTCTTTTTACATATGTAATATATTAACCTTTTTCGAAATAAGTGAGTAAAATTTGTGTTAAAAAAACATCCATTTACTACAATACATAGAGAAGAGTTTTGTGCCAGTTGGGTGCTCTTGTGAAGACAAGTGGCACTCTATTTTCTACAAAGCTATTCCCATCGTAATGACAAATGGAATGAGATATAAAGAATCCTAACAGCTCATAACTCACTTATCATACTCCTTAAGAAAAAAAGAGCAAATGTTATCCTACCAAACTATTAAGAAAATTAAAATTGTAACTACATAATTTAAAATCTAATTAAACAGTGAAATTCAGCATGCCTGCGTAAACTAGCAAAAAAAGCATCTGATGCACTGAAATGAAAGGGGCAAAAAAAGGAAAAATTAAAAGAAAAAGATGCCTAAAGAGTGTTGCTCAATCTAGTTTTTTACTTGAACACTAAATGTTCTGATAAATTAATTTATACAATTATAATTTAACCTACATTTTTTTTCCATTAGTTTTAAAATTTGGTATATAAGCCTAAAATGCAAAGTTTTTTTTTTTTTTGGATATAAAAAGAAATATATAAATCACAAAAAGAGAATACAAAGAAAGGGCAAGAAGTCCTAGGGGGAAGAAGCACCCAAATCTAATAACAAAATGCAAAGCTCTTGTTGCCATGTTAGCTATCTTCTATTGATTCTTCTGGTCATTCCATGCATTTCGCTGCTGTATTTCAAATATCAGACCGATACACCCGTATCCACCAATAAGTATTTGAATTTGAAAGGACAAATACGCCTTTTTGGGGGTGATATGCATGTGTACAGGTATTCACATGCATGTCAGCTGATATGGACTGATACTCTATAAAAGTCACTTCTACTTAGGTTTTTTTCACTTTTTCAGCCATTCCAACCATTCTTGCACGAGAAGCATCATAAAAATAAATAAAAATATAAAAACCATTGTTGAGATAAAAACACTAGATCTACAAGTTTGGAGCTATTTTTTCAAAGATTTGAAGCCAAATCCAACCATTGAATCCATCCTTTGGTTCTTTTTGAGATATTTTTTGAATTTTCTATCTATTTCAATTTTTTTCCCTTCAATGCTAGATCTATGATGTTTAACGGTTTAACCCTTGATTTAGGTCTAGACACCATAAATCTATAATTTGATAATCACGAATCATGATTTTCTGTATTTTTTTTTTAAATTACAATCTTTTGTGATTTATTAATTGTTATATAATAAACACTACTAACTTAATACTTACTATATCATCATCCTTAATACTAGGCCAACAAATTCAAGATTATAAACTTTAATATTCTGATTATTTTTTATAAAAAAAAATTCGGACTTTTTTTAAACTATCTATCTATCTATCTATATATATATATATATATAATTTTTTTTTTTTTAATCAAAAACAAATAAAATTTATTAATATGAAAAGAAATGAAAGATACAAGAAGAGAACAAGAAGTCCTCCCCAATAGAGAAACCAAACCTAAAAGCATAAGAAAAACGTAGCAACAAATAGCCATTCAATATAATTTTACTACAAATAACGGAATATCACAAAACACCCTAGAAGAGAGGGACCCAAAAGGAACCAAGAAAGTGCACCCCTGTCCCACAAGCTATCCAACAAAGACTCCTTGTCTTCAAAAATCCTAGCATTCCTTTTAACCTAGATTACCCAAAACCGCCACAAAAGCACACCTCCAAAGAACCCCAGTCTAGCATTCCTTTAGGGTTTTGTTTGAAGGGAGCCTAACAAAGGGAGATGTTTAGCTTCAGTTTCTTAGAATGGGTTCCGATGGCAAACGTTAAGGTCGAACAGTCAAGGTTGATGGAAGGATCAACAATGAGACTTAAAATCTTCACGGTGGGAGTAGTTCCATATTTCGTTAAGGTAAGGGATGAAGGAAGTGTTTTAAGGTTTTTCTGCAAAAGGAGAAGGTTCTAGTGGTGATCCCAACATTTGAGATTGTTTCATCGTAGATGACTATAGCCACCCTCTTTGCTAGCGGTCATGGTAGTCAAAGGCTGGAGGTAGGAGATGACGGTATTTCTCAGTAAGGGGAAGAAACAAGTTAAGGATTCTTGGGAGTCACGTGTTCTTCACGTGAGTCTTCAACACCAAAATTATCAGTAATAGGTGCAAGATCCATGCCCAAATCTTCTGTAACCTTTTGAAATTCTTTAGAGAATGGAACAATTTCTTGTACCATAGATTCGATTAATCCTTCCTGAATCTCTGAAGAAATAGTATTTGTAGCACATGAATATTCAACTACAAGCATAAGCTAAACACAGGCAGGTACTACATGAGGCTGAACTTGATGAGTTAGGCTTTTCTTCTTGCTGAACTTCAAATCAAGTTGTTATATCCTTGTATCTAACCTATCTAACCTGGCACTAGTTTGTCTAACTTCAATAGATAGATCCTGCATGAGCTTGAGCAGAGTCTCCATGATAGAAATAGAAATATAATTCAAGGCCAATCAGAAACACAATAGCTCTAATCTACAGTCAGAATAGCTCAAATAAGCATCAGAATAAGGCTAACCGCAATCAGGATAGCTTATTCCAAATAAAATCCAAAGCTTAATAATTAATCCACAAACGGAATAAACTTATCTGAGATAAAGAGATCCAATCCTCAATTGGCAACCAAATAATCTTGAAAATCAAGCCAATAATAGTATAAAATAATGCCTAAATAAGAGTAATCAAGTCCTTAACCCAAACTGGAATAAATTAGCCCTGTGGCCAAATAGTCCAAATCTCTAAACATTTAAATCCCAAATACCTCTGATGTGTCTCGAAGGTTCTCGACGCAAATGGGGAAGAAAGGCAACGGGCCTTCACGGCGATGGTCGACGGTGACTCAATGACGATGGTCTAATGGCGATGGTCTCTAGAAGCTGAGAGGATTGACGGTGAGTGATCGACGACAACAAAAGGACTGGTAGTAGTGGTTTTGTGGATCGTGACAAGGAAAGGAATCATCGACGGCAGAAGGTTCAACGATGAGGTCTTGACGGCACTATGGCGCAATGGCTTGTAGGCTGTGGAATTGCACCAATTGGACTCGATCGGTGGTAGAGAATGGTCAATGGCATGGTAACTTGTCTGGCTTGACTATAGGGTTGGTGATGGTGCAACGATGGTAGTCACGAGTTGAGGTTGAAGAGGAGAACGAGGGTAAACGTAAAGTGAGTCGGCTGGCTTAGTTGATTGGGCTTGAGTGAGTTGAAGATGGCTCGATGCCGATGGGGATTTAGCGTGTGGGGTTTTCACTGTGGGGGGGAAGTGGTAAATGGTTTGAAGGTTGGAATGGAGAGTTTTGATGAAGACGAGGGTGCGATTGGGGTATTGTGAAGGGTTGGGGTTGTGCAACCTTTTTTTTTGCACGAAAATGGATTGGGGTTATAGGTAAGGAAGAATCGATGGCAGAGGTCGAAGGTGTGTTGAGTTGCAACAATGAAAGGGCTTGGCTTTCCTATGACGGTGGCAGAAGTGATGTCAATGATGGTAGGTTTGTTCAATTTGGTGTCTCAATGACGGCATCTTGCTGCAGTAACAGCTCAAGATAATGTTTGACGTACATAGGAGATCAAGTGCTGCGAAGATGCGCGAAATCCCAGTTTCCTCTGATACCAAAGCTGATGCAAGACAACCTCAAAGTAGAGAAAAGAAAAGGACCGAAGCTTAAAAACCAAGGAGTCAACACCTTGGGAAGGGTTTGGAGTCGACACCAAACCCAGAAAGAAGCTAAACCCTAGGAGTCGGCACCTAGAGGGTGTTTGGAGCCAACACCAAACATTGGAAAAATCCAAATTTTAATTCATTTTAAGCTACTTTTTAAGAAAATATTGGAGCCCTTGCATAGGGATTCCAATTACATCAAAATATGAAATTACTTAACCCTAAAGTCTAGAAAATAAAAAAAGGCAATTTTCCATTATTCCATAAATAACATAAAATAAAATAAGTAAATAAATTTGTAGCCTTGGTCTTCAAGTCAATAGGTTGAGTTGGACCACTTTGGTGTACCATGTGTTTGCTGTCCCCATCAATATTTGTATAATGCGGTACTAAGAGACTAATGTATTTTTAAATTGAGTATTGAGTATTTTTGCCGATTCCTTCATGCATAGCCATAGCATGTAGTGATTTAAGATGCATGTAGGTATGCATGATAAGTGGTTATGTGTTATTTTGCATAATATATGTGCTCTATACATTAGGAAACATTGAGTGCATTTCCCCCTCGTTATTGGGCATTTTCTACCCAAGCTAATCATTAGGGCCGATCGATTAGGGTAGGCAACAGTTGCCTTGTTTTCATTGCCGAGTCCGATCGATGGCCCGATCGACCGAAGGTCCGTAGATTAGTGTTTTTATATACGGTTGCGAAAAGATGCATGTGCCCTTGGGTGGTCATATGACCTCCCAAAACACAACTAAACCCCATTTTTGCTTCTGTAAGGCACGAGAGAGAAGAGAGAGAGAGAGAGAAAGAGGGACAATAAGGAGAGAAAAAAGGTTTGGGGCCATAATTTACTTCTTCTACTCTTGAATCTTCATACTTTCTCCTCAAAACTCAGATTTGATGAACTGGGGCTATGATCTTGAGGTTTATTCATGCATTTTGGGGTTAAGGTTTCTCCTTTGGGTTCATGCATGTGTATTGGAGGTTAGATTCACACCATATGGGCTTGTACATGGCATTTGGGAGTATTTTGACTACATCTACGGAGTGCATCTCTACCACCACCATCAACCATGGCATTGGAGGTTAGGGTTTGCACTTGAGAGCATGCATGTGCATTCTTGGAATGAGATTTCATCTTCTCTACACATTCTCATGTAAGACATTTGAGGCAGGTGCACTTTTCATAGGTTGAAACTATTGTTATGATAATAGGGTTAATATTATCATATCATTGTTGGGACTTGACTTCATATGGTTTATGGAATAAATTATCCATTGGGAATATTTGATATTTCATGTCTAAATTGGGTTTAGTTGTATTATGAATTTTGAACATATATTCAATTTTTTGGAGATATAAATGAATTGATTTAAAGTTAAATGCACATATTTAAATTGATGGTCTTAATTATGATTTCAAGGATGTAAATCGTATATGGTATATTATTTTAATTTTATTTTATCATAATTTTGGAACAATTATGAGGTTAATATATATTTACAAGTGATGTTGGTATAATCATTGGATAGTATATTACATATCATAACCATGTATTAAATGCAATTAATAATCAACTTGGTAATGTTGAGGGCTATTGGAGCCAAAACTACTGTGGTCCTGAACTAGGATTGGGTTGTGTTTTTCTATCCTTAGTCCTAGGCTATTTTGTGTTGTCCTAAATCCAAACTACTTCGTGTTGTCCGAGTTGAGGTTACTGCAGTCTCAAGTTGGGATGTCGTTTCATTTTACCTCTTTTCCGCGCGCGATGGCCCTGGGGAGGCTGGGTAATTGATGGAATTAATTTAAATTGGACATAGGAGTATCATGCATGGCATTATGCATTTATTTTGAAGTAATGCCTGTAATGGTATGTAACTTGTTTTTGGCAAAGGATATACATGGCTAGTATATTTTCCTTAATATGATATGTTTGGGTTTATTTATATCATGCTTTAATTTTTTTTTTATGAAAATTGTATCTACTGAGTTGTCCAACTCATGCCTATCTTTACATCTCACAACTCTTGCATAATTATGGCTCAATAGGAATGAGCAAACATGTAAGACTATGAAGTCAATTTCATATAATTTGAAATAAATAAAAACAGGCAAATAAATATTATGGTTACATCATGCAAACCTCCATTCATCCAGCACGTGGGATAAACCTGAGCTTTCAAAAGAATAACGCACCACAGTACTTTCAAGAAAATACTATATCGGAAGATTTATACAAATATACAGATCATTTTAGGCTCCAAATTTAATGAGTCCAGCAAGCTCATTAAGGTTGCAAGAAATAAAATAGGAAAAGAAAAATCATCAACAGCAGACACAGTCATGCTCATGAATGAGACCAAACTAACACATCAACTATAGAAAAAGCCAATGTACAACAGTAAAATTTTGAAAGCAAATGTTCATACAACTTACTGTTTCAGTCTTCTTCAAAACAGAAGTGCCTGTCTTCATATCATAATCATATACAGAAGGAGGAGTCTTCAAAGAGCTATAAGAAAACCTCAAAATGCTGGAAGAAAACTGTGATTCTGATGGATGAACTGAGTATATAGGATCGATAAAGTCAACAGACTGACCACCTTGAAGGCTTTCAAGTGGCTCTCCAACAGCAGGAAGGTGATAAAAAGTTACATTTTGCAGACCCTTCTCACGCTCAGATACAACAAGATAATCATTAAAAAGTTGTATGTCCTCAATTTTAACACTGGAAAAAATTGAACCTTAATAAGCTTTAGTCTCTAAAACACATGCCTGGTAAGAATACTGAGGAAAGGCCACAACCATTCCGCCAAAGAGATAGCATTAATATATAACCTTTTTTTTCGTTTCTCTTCTTTTCTTTTCTTTTCTTTTCTTTTTTTTTCCCTTTTACAAACAACAAAACTTCAATAGATGAGAAAAAAGTACAAGGATGAGGCATCCTTCTCAAGCATTCACAAGTAAAGTTTCACAATTTCAATATGGAAATGCATTAGTTGCTGTCTGCAAAATGGGCACAATGCATAAAATGACAGTAATGATTAAACAATGCATCTATTCAACTTAGTGGATCATTGGAAGTCTCTTTTCTATAGAAAAATTGAAGCTTCTTACATAGTATGAAAATAATGATGAGTGGACAGACTTTTTTCATGAGGAATCACATGGTTTCTCATTCAATGTACTACAAAAACAAATTTTTCAGCAAATATGTTGGTCATAAGATAATACATTCATGCATGTTTTTGTAGAGTACCTACAATGCAATCTAATTTAGGATGAAGTTTCATTATTAACATTGAAAATAATAATAATACAGTGCATCACACAATCATAACAGAGCTCTCTAGAATTCCAACCCAAAAATTACTGTACGCTCTGTTACACAAGTATGGGTGCAGGTGCATATCTAGGAGTCAAATTTGTCAAAATTTTAAATTTAGGATACGGGACTAGGCCAAAAAGGATCCAAAAATAGGGTATGGGTACGAGGATACATATGTGAATATTATACATATATTCATTAATATCTTAAATAAGGTAAACATGATGGAAGCATTTTTGTAAAAAGATTCTGAAATGTGGAAACATTTCCATAATAATTATATTTGGTGGGGTCAAATAATAAATTCGAATTTTAGGGTTTTTAAGAATAAATGAAATATAAGGATTAAATTGGAAAGTTAAAAAATCTAAAAGGTTTAGTTGATAGGGGATGGGTTTCATTCGACATAACCAAAACCCTCGTCCTCCCACTTCACTTTCGGAGGGAACACCCACAGCAACCTCTGGCAAGACTTCCGAGTTCCGGCACACCTCCGGTGAAGATTCCGGCCAGCGTAAGGTACGTTCCCTCTCTCTCTCTCTCTCTCTTTCTTTTCTTTTTTTTTTTCTTTTTTTTTTTTCTTTTTCCTCCTTCCAACCTCTGACGATGTCGTTGCTGCTATTGCTTCTTCTTCTTCCTATTCTCCTTCTCCTTCTCCTTCTCCTTCTCCTAGCCATCTATGTTACATAGACTTGAGTACGGGTGTCGGTATGTGTCTAGGTGTCGGATTCGTCTACTTTGCAAATATTTTTCACTATTTTGAAGTGTTTGGCAAGATTACCCACACCCATGTTACACATGTCCGACACGGGTACTTCACGCATTTTGAAGGGTCCATGTAACATAGCTAGCCATGTCCAATTTGTAGGCGACATATCCAGCACAGATCCCATACCCACACCCATGTCATGTCGTGTCGTGTCGACAGGGGTACCTTGGGGTAAAGTGCCAATATGTCGTATCCATGTAACATAGACTGTATAAAAGTGATGCAGACCTCCAAGGACCTTGGAAATTGGTTAAATTTCAAGATGCAGCCCAATTGGGATCTTGTTCAATATTTTTCTTTAGGGTCATATGCTGTTACTTTAGTTTTATTTAAATTCTCATAAATTTTATGCAGTCAAGGGTATTTTCGTAATTTTCAGCTTTGAAACTATAGCATTGTTAATTGGGCTAGATCATTTATGGGCTTTTTTTGTGGAGTTTCTAATTAATTAGAATCAGTTTTATTGGATCTTTTCGATTTAGACCATGCCTACTTGATCCAAGTTCACTTAGCTTGTCTTGCAAGTTTACTTTCCCTCAGAGTTCGCTTGTCATGCAAGTTCACTTACTATCCAAGTTTGGGGGCCTAAATAAATTGTATTGCATATTTTGAAAGGAATGTAGTAGTGCAAAATTTTCCACTTATTGTGAGTGATTCACTATGAGATTGTAAGGCCTTCTCTCTAACACTAGGTGTGATGCCCAGGGGACCTTAGTGTGATGCCTAAAGAATTCTAGGAGTGATTCCTTGATTATCTTCCTTTCCTCCTCCTCCTTAATTTCCTATGCAGCTGTATTTTCTGTAAAACACAATTAGCCTATGGTTTCAGACCTTTCAAGCCTTAAGAGTTAAGACCCTGCCTGTATGTAAACCAACCTTCTCCAACATCTAAGCTTTCATCCTAACACCCCAAACCCTTAAACAGCTACAACTAAACCCGGCAGTAGCTGTTGTCCAAAATGATGGTGTGTCCAAAGCAATGGCATGTTCACTTCCAAATCCTTTTTCCTTTTGATTATCAATTCGGATAGCTATTTAGCTATTTCTCTTCCTCTCTGGTTAAGTTCATTTGGAATTTCAAAGCCCCCCAAAAGTGAAAGCCTTTGCCTGGTTAGTGACCCTTAAAATAAAAATACCAATGGTAATTTGCAAGCCAGAAGACCCAATAAAGTTCTTTGTCTGGATATTTTCCTGTTATGCCTAGATTTTGGCTGGAAAGAAATGGCAAGATTTTTTAGGAGACATTCTCTTTGAGGAACGTTGTTTGGGACAAAATTATTTTTTTTTGCCTCTTTATGGGCTTCGGATTTTAAAGAGTTTTTTGGCATTTCTTTGGGTAGTACTTCAAGGAATGGGACGAAGGTTTGTTTGGCTGTTTGCCAGTCAAGAAGATTATCAACTCAAGTCCATTTAGACTCCTCCTAAAAACTTTATCAAATTGAACTTTGATGGTTGCTCTCTTGGGAACATTGTGAGACGTAATGTATTTTTGTAAATATTTTAATTTACTAAAAGTAGTTTAATCTTTTGATTATAGTAGGGTTAGCTGGTGTTCATATCCTTTTAACCTTGATTTTAATAAGAATTAGCATATTTTGCAAAGTAACAAACCCAGGTCAGCTTGGGACTGAGATTAGTGATGTCTTCCGTGACTCTAGAGGAGAGTTTATTCCTAAGTTTTCTCTCTCAGGGAGAAGGCATCACCCTCAAACCAGAACTTTTTGGACGAGTTGAGGGAAGCTAAGAGATTGGGTTTTGATTGTCTAATTGTTGAGGGGGATTTGAACATTATTATGAACACGACGAGATCCAAGAGTGTAGGCACTTGGTGGTTCACTAGTTTATATAGGGAGATTCTAGATTTAATGGACCTCTTACAAGCTTAGATGGGTTGGGTGGATAGAGATGCTATGAGGGCCGCTTCTTCTTTGCAAACTTATAGAGGGCCTTTCTTTCATTTTTCCTTTTTTGTTCTTTTTTTTTGTCAATGACAAGAAGAAAAATTATATTCATAAGAGGAAAGATAACAATAGATGGAGGACTCACCCAAAAAGTAAAAAGAAACCAAACAAAATAAAGCTACACTTGACAAACCAACTTCCAATCATGTTTAATCAAAACAATAGAATTCCAACAAAGGTTCTAGAGATTGATGCATTTTTATCCTCCCTAAGGCGTTTGAGGGTTGGGGGGAGGTGGCAGGGCCTAGTCTTGTAGAGGTTGGTATAGTTTTTACCTTTGATTTGTGGAAGGAGTTTTGTTTGATAGGGGGTGGTATACTGTATTTATTTTGTTAGAAGGAATTCCCATCCTCCTCTCACTTGTATATATTTCTTTTTGTCAACAAAATTTTTATTTCTTATCCAGAAAAAAAAAAGTACTCGTATTAATGGCTTCTACCCAAAACCCCGTATTTAATTTGTGGAGGGAGTTTTAAAGAGTGCTTTGTACAAGTGTTGGTGAAGAACACTTGTGGCTTGTAAAGGTTTGATTTCCACTCGTAAGGAGATTGATATAGTGGATTGTGGAATCCTCAAGCGGAGCCCTTGGCGCAAGGACGTAAGTGAAGAGGCTGACCCTCGTTAAATCATCGTTTGCAATCTCTCTCTCTCTCTCCATTGCATATATTGTTAATTATCTTAAATTTTATTATACTCGCAATATTTGTGTTTGAGATTGTATTAAAGTCCATAATTAGCTTAAAACCCTGTTCACCCCCTCTAGGGTTGTCCTATTGGGCCTACATCCTTTTTACCCTGTGCTGCTTTTTGCGACCCTTGCAGAACCAATAAGGCATGCATCTTCATAAACCATAATCTGAAATCATTTTTCCCACGAAATTTCTCTACTTCAAACTTTGCAGCCATTGCAAAATCCCACCAAGCTGGTATAGTAGCTCTAATACTAGTTTGTTGTGACAAAAAGTCGAATTGGATATCAAGTGAATGAGAAATAATCAATAGGAAAAAATAAGCACACAGAAGAACACAAACGATTTATGTTGTTTGGCTTATAGCCTACATCCAATGGTGAACACGGGAAGAAGAAATTCATTTTGGAGGAATAAAATTACAAAGCTCTCTTTCTCTTTTTTTCTCTCAGTTTGTCTGTACTCCCACCAACAAATGGTAGCCCCTATTTATAGATATAGCTACAGGGGCTAAGTTGAAAATATCAAAGACTAAAATGAAAATAGAGAAATTGAATTCAAATTCAATTTGAACTCTGCCAGCCAGCTATGCATGTGCTGCCTTTAAGGGTAAGGAGTGTGGCTGTCTTCATGGTTAAGAAATACAGCTCCCCTTGTTACCAAAAGAGGTGGCTCCATGTGAACCACTGCCTTTTGCTAGGCTTTATGTGAGTTACAAAAGTCAAGAGTAAGCTATTTTTGGAGCACTCTATGGAAGATTTTGGACACTTAAGTCTTCCTCAAATTTCCCTCAAACAGATTGTTGGATGGAAGTTGTTGATTTTAGTATAGGAGATTCGCTTCAGTGCTTGGTGGGTGATCACATGACCAAGGACTAAAATATCGATATCGATGGATATATGAATATATCAAAGGTGCCAAAACACAGATATATTGGATATATCGATAAAAAAATAAAAATATATTGATATCGATTTAGAGATATGATGGATATTATACGTTAAACACCGATTCTCATTGAAACTTTAGGGAACAATGATTTAGACTCTAATAAACAATTTAGAATCAATATATTGTAATTTAAATGTGTATAATACAAGTATGTGTTGTATAAGGTATAAAACTATAAAAATGTGATGCATTGAGCAAATAAATAATAGATATTTATGCAAACTCAACATTAAATTGTGTGCGCCTTTATTACAAACTCACAATGTAAAAGTAATAGGGGAAGAGTGAGTGAATGACGGGACAGCTTATAGACGTACTATATATCAGGTTTTAAATGTTACTCTATATAAAATCACATAATACAAAAAGAATATTATACATCAGGATTTAATGAAGTTCTTCTCATTTATCCAAAAAAAAAAAAAAAATTGTTATATATTATAATAATTTGTGATATATATAGTTGCAAGGGATTTGTCACGAATTTTTTCTTCTTTTTTTTTTTTGGTTGATGGACTCGTCACGACTGAAGCCTTTAATAGAGTTGTCAACTTGTCATTGACAACCACATCTTAGGTGAATAGATAACATATATTATAATCATCCCTCCCTATAGCCTTGGTGGTTAGGTAGTTATCAAACCATTCTTAAGGTTAGAGGTTAGAGGATTGGTAGCCGATGGAACATGGACAAAAAAAAAGAATAACATATATTTTATATATTATAAATTTTAATATTATATATATATATAGATATATATATATATATATCTATATATATATATATATATATATATATATATATATATGGATGATGATCAGGTAAGCACGTGCTGATATAACTTATATCAACACCCGCATTGGGAGTTGTACCTTGTGCATTAGTAGAATATGAGGTACAGTGGACCAATGCAAGAGGTACAACCCTCAATGCATGGTGCGGATATAACTTATATCAACACGTGCTAATGGGAACATAACCATATATATATATATATATATATAATGGCAAAAGGTCTGTAATGTACTCGTTATGGGAAGCCTTTAATAAAGTGACATAATGATGGCAGACTCTCAGGCTTTAATAAAATGACAGCCTTGCAGGCTTTAACAGTGGGGAAAAGACAAAAGAGGAAGTTGGCACAAAATACTCGATAAATTGATGATATATGCGGATATATCAACAAGATATTGTGATATATCTACAATATTTTGTCAAAAAAAGCTCGATAAAATGGATTAATTGACAATATTTATGATATTCTCGATATATTGTCGATATCTCAATATATCCCGCAATAAACTGTGAAAACAAAATGTAGGTGACATATCGTATCAAGCCCATCCGATAAGACGATATATGGCGATATACTCGATTTTTAATACCATGAGCGTAACAGCCTTATCCCCCAAACCCAAATCCATGAAAATGAGTCTCAAACATGGAGATAGTTGAAGCCGAAGCCACCCAACACTCGTCGGCATGCTGCGAAAGTTTCTGCCATTACCCCATAGACAAGGGACAATGTAGAAACAAATGGTCAACACTTTCCTCCACCCCCTTTGAGATTGTGATGAAATTCAAACTCATCAACCTATTGATCTTGTTCCTTTGCCTCCTAAGGTAAGAACTAGCATCAAAGCGTCAAATCTGAAGGATTTCCTTGAAATATTTGAGAAGTTAATGATGAGGATCAACAAAAGATTGCTCATAGAACCCACCCTTGGGTAGCCCAGTTGGTAAGGATGAACTTGTGATTGTGTGGTTAGGCGCATGGTCACGGGTTCAATTCCCTACTAGAACAACCCAAGATTTAAGTGGGGGCCGTGGCAGTAGGTTGTTGCGCTAGTCTCCTCAAGGATTTAGGTTCCATGAGTGGGTCCAAAGGCCCTATTGTGGGATGCTTCCCCCATTATCAAAGAAAAAAAATTGCTCATAGAAATAACGCCCATAATATGAGGGCTAGCTTACATCTTCCCTTTACTGATTATCAAGAAGGTAACATGGTAATGGTTCATCTCCACCCAAAGATATTTCCTAAAGGCATTTACCTAAACTTATGCTCTTAATATGCAAGTCCCTGCGAGATACTAAAAAAATTAGTTCCAATGTGTACATCTTAGAGCCACCAAATGACTTGGATGTCATTCTTATCATTAACGCCTTACTTCTTTCCTTGGGGACTCTGGTGGTTCTTCAACGCAACTGGCAGCACGACATTTTCAATCAAATCCAAAGGAAGCTGAAGTTATTGAAGATATGTTAGACAACCAGATTCTTTCTACAGTTCGACTCGAAGGGGAGGCTATAAAAAATTCCTTGTGACATGGAAAGGTCATCCTGAATCAAATAGCACCTAAATTACAGTAGCGGTGTTTCAGAAGCTCAATCCAGACATGTATGAGTAGTGCATTTCCTTCCACTTGCCGAGGTCAAGTGCTGTCAGCCCAAGAGAGATGATAGGGATGCTATACAATGCATAAAACTGTACAAGAGAAGAAAGCCAGCTTTGATTTGGGATGAAACTTGTTTGAAAATTACCACATCCCACGCTGATTAATTATTAAATTTGACATGGCTTCATATACTTGTTTGAGTCCTCCACCTAACAACTTAGTGCCTGTTTGGGATAGCTTCAACTTATGTTGTTTGACAGAATCAGAAGCGGCTAGTAGCAGTAGAGAATCCTATTAGTGTTTGGGAATTATATTTTAAAGTGATTTTGTTATCACAAGTGATTTTTTATCTGTTTGGAAACAACATCTGTTGAAGTGATTTTGACACTGAGATAACACCATTGCCTTCACAAAGAGAGCAATGAAGTGAACAAAAAAAATTAAGGGTTTAGGGCTTTTATAAGAACAATTTGAGAAAAAGAAAAAATATACCAAAAAATATGTTGAAGAGAGAGAGATTGGTTTTACTTGGTGAAATCTTTGTCAGAGAGGATGTGTTTTTTTGGTTGTAGATAGTGCTCATAGAGAGAGACGAGAGAGTGAGAATGGCAGATTTGAGGATGAGACAAAACCTTATGATAGTGGGCTAAGAGGATAAGGTTGGTATTCTTTCATTAAGGTGTTGAAATGCGAAGGGTATATTTGGTAATACAATAAGTTTCATTAAAGGCTTGCACGTGATTCCCGGTCAATTTTGAAAGAAACTGAGGTACCCCAACTTAACAAAAAGTGGGCCTAAAATCACTTTTGATGATTAAAATAGATTATGAAGATTAAGAAGAAAATACCCAAACAGGCCCAAAATAGATTATGGGCTTCCAAAAGAGATTTTGGGCCTCCTAGAATCTAATCCAAACAGGCACTTAGGCTTTTAGATTGAAAACAAAACTAAAACGAAACCCACTTGGGAGCTTTATTAGCCTTAATCTAAGAAGCATGGACACGGACACACAATACGGTTACAACACGACATGGACATGTAGACACAACAAATCCTCAAAACCTAGGACACGACACGACAAGGACACGCTATTAATAAGATACATATTTTATGTATATAGCTAGATAACATCATATAGTTTCACATCCATCATTCAAAATGCATTTTTTGTATTATTTTTGCATACCCAGTGGAGTTATTCATTGGTAAAATAGAACAAAAAGAAAAAGGAAGAAAATTAAAAAGACAAAAAAGATGGAAAGAGAGAGGTGTCGTGTCGAAGGTGTGTCAGAAGAGTGTCGTGTCCGACACGGACACAGCACCTCTAGAGAAGTGTCCGTGCATCCTAGGCCTTAATCCTTTTAGTAAAGGCGCATAACAACATTTTCGTAATTTTTCCAGATTTGGGTGGATATTCTTGTAATGTCGGTGTTCCAGTTCTAGAAGGTTTAAATTATTTTCCCTTTAAGAAACCTCTTTCTTAAGTACGAAGGTTACTTAGTTCTGAAGTATTCACTTAGTAAGTTACTTCCTCATGAAGTAACCTCCTTAAATTACTTAGTTTTAAGTAATTAAGTCCTATGTCAGCTCCTTAGTGAGGCCACAGCGCGGTAACTTCTGTTTTGGGAAGAATACTGTAGCCCCTTTTGGTGCACTTGTGTTGGTGAGATGCCATAACTTCTTTTGTGGTGAGATTCCACAGAATCCTATATCAAGAAGTGACATTCTTCTTATTCTAGTGAGGTGTCACACCTCAATTGTCTCTCTTCCTCATATTTCTTCTCTCTTTGTTATCTTGGGCGTTATCCACTAGTTCCGTTTCACCTTAAAACGATAATACCTGATTCCTACCCCAAGAATCACTCTAGCCCACTTTTTTCTTGATAAAGACAGCCCTTATTCCTTCTTTAAGAGGCTGCCCTTAGCAGAATAGTGAAAGAATTCACTCATAGGGTGAAAAAGTTCAATTAGCAAAGTTAAAAATATGGAATTCAACAAACACACGCATCCACCACCCCCCCCCCCCCCCCCCCCCCCCCCCCCCACACACACACACACACAAAAAAAAAACTAGAACCCCTTTCGATACAAAACTAAAATTATAAAGGGTATGGGGATCAAATATGCCATTCCCAAGACAAAAGGCTTGATAAATCATTGCAGGATAAAGTGAAATTTAGTTAGACAGGAATCTAATTAGGTGTGATATTTTTATCTCTTGGTTTTTGATGAAACCGATTTGGTTATGATGAATAATGATTATGTGGACACATTCAATTTTCACTCTTATGTTGATACTTGACATAGAACTCAAAGAGAAAGGTTCCATTCTCCTATAAGTAACCTAGGTATTAAAATAAGGACATCACTCATCAAAGGAAAAGAAGGAGAAAGTCATGATTACCTTTCCCTGTGTGGAAGAATTACTGTGGTTGCAGATATATTATCCATTGGACAAGCCAGCAGTTCTGAATTGAAAAACTCAGAGCTTCTTCTCTTAATAAAAAAGTGATTTCCACGATGGCTGGCAGCTGTGTCGATGCCAACTACACGAGGTGTCAAAACTATAAGTCCATCTTCGGGCTTTGAAACATCAAGATAGAAGACGAAACTTGTATTTTTACTTTCAGATGTCACAAACAGAAATTTCTTGCTCTCAGAAGCTTGAAGATCAATAGAAAACATATCATCCTTTTCATGGTAAAGGCAGGAGTCACTTAACTGATCTGTTCCCAACTTATGTAACCACACCTATAAATAATAAAATCAAACCATTATTATGACAGCCTAAACAGAAAGTCTCAGTGCAGTTTTGCTTCCGCACCCCCCCCCCCCCACCACACACACACATACACAAAAAAAAGAAAAAAAAAAAAAAGAGTACGTAAAGAATGAGTATATTAATTTATTTTGTGGGTAGGCTGGACTCACTGAATGTAGTAAATTTTGTAGTAATTTAACCAATAGGGAAACAAGCAAAAGATTTAAACAAATATATTCCTCTATTTGGAATTGCACATGACTCTGATCAATAATGATAATGATTTATATATTAGTAAATGCATTTTTACCATGGTGATGTGAGACGTGGAGAAGAAATAGAGAATAGAGAGAGAGAGAAAAGAAGCAAACTAAGGTGAAGGAGAAGACCAGAGAAATAGAGGAAAGGAGAATCTGTTATTTTAATTCATCAAAGTCTATTATCAAAATAAACTATCATGTATATAGGCTACACTCAATAAAACCTAAAACTAAAAATGGAAATAAATAAAGTAAAAGACAATAATCAAAATAAATCCTAGACTAAATAAACTAAATCCTACGGCCCTGCCTAAAGAAAGTCTGAAACGTGTGTGGCACGTGGGTCCTCTCTTGAAGTCCATCCTGATCTCCATCACACAGATGCAGGATGCATACAAAAGGAAGAACCCACAGTAAAAGAATCACAAGCTACAAGAAACTGAAACATGGCTAAACATAGAAAGTACAGGAAGTCCCAAAAAAAAACTCTCTTAAATTCCCCTGATAAAGTGCTCCAAGAATACAATGACTTTTAAAAGACATTCTGTTTTAATTTTTTCTTTTCTTTATTTGTATACCTATGTTACATAGACAATTCAAACATGTGAAATATCCATCTTGACATGGCTCACAAGCTACCCCGTAAGGGATGAAGAGGTGATCAACGTTTTCAGCTCTCTTCGCAACATCTACTCGAAATCGCCCAATTTCTACCAATTAAGTGGTCCACTGTCAAGATTTTATCCAAGCCCATGAAGAAAGCAATCGAGGTTGGGGTTCCATAACTCCAAATCAGCAACATTGGGAATGATCCTCTTCACCCAAACTTATTGCCTCATGGAAAGATTTCATCATGAACAGAAACTAACTTGTAACTATTTCAACAATTGTGTTTCCTCCCCAACCATAATTCTATTGAATTTTCACTACCAATTGACTATAAAAATTAAAAAATTAAATTAAAAAAAAAAAACAATTTTTTACCACTAAAAGGGAAAAGGTAAAAGAAGTACCTTATAAAGTCGTAATAAAAAAAATCTAGAAATTTGACTAAGGAGCACACAGTCCATAGACAAAAGAATAAATTTGGTGGTGCAATATTGCATTAACGCACTGCATCAGTAACAAGTACAATGTCACATGCAATTTTTAAGGGTTGGCCACATGACAAAGAACAAGCTGTAAAGACCAAAGGAGTGAAAATTTGATGACAAAAGTTCAAATGTATAAGCTTTATTCTCTCAATTTATTCATGATCATATTATCTGAGTGTCAGTAATCATACTCTGTACTTGGAGGTTGTCTTGCCCAGAGTAGAGTTATGTTCGTCAAAGAAAAGGAAATTGTAAATTTGAGTAACTTCTAGTGTGTATAGAAGTTAGTCATAGGTCTACAAATTAGAGCATAAATAGTGAGACAAACCAGTAAATGGTTCTGAGAACCGTTATATCTATTTTCTTATGAAAAAAGCAACAATGATGAATGGGCCTAGTAAATATCATGATTACACAGTCCCCCCCCCCCCCCCCCACCCAAAAAAAAAAAAAAAAAGAGGAGGTAGGGTGTGGGTAATTCTACAACATTTTAAAAATAAGTGGGCAATTGTAACATGCATTGAAAGTTTGAACTTGTGAAACATTATGTCAAAAAAAATTAAAAGCAGATGTAACCTACAAATCTGACAACTAGAATAATCATACCTTGTCTGGCCGATGGATCTCATCCATCGTGATGTAAACCAAAGCCTCATCACCAGCCCATTGAAGATATGATGTTACACCTACTAGAGATTTCCCCACAGGAGCTCGAGTCTCAGCATCTATTACATAAACAGTATAAATCTCATCTCCTTTAGTGTCTTCTGCATATGCCACCAACTTATTATTTGGACTAACCTGAAGGAAAAAGGAAAAAAAAACGTTAAAGAGGCATATACCAAGGAAAGGGAAAACAATGCATTTTAACTGAAGCAAGTAAATTAACAAGGCGATCTCACCTGAAAGGAACCGATGCTATAATATGCATGCCCTTGAGCCTCAATATTCTCATCCAGGATAACATGCTCGTGAGGATAATCAGGTCCGGTTTGCATAGTATCATACACAGAAGGTGGGACCTCAGCATTGGATACAAGGCGCCTACAGTGCTGAACATACTCCTTCCCCTTCAATGTCCTTTGATAGTAGTAGTAAGGCCCTTTACGTACTGGTGCAGATATGTCATCCTCCTTGATTCGTCCTCTTATCTCAGCAAATATCTCATCTTCAAACTGTTTGGTCCCTAAATAATTTTCATACAGTTACAAAACCAGCCATCACTACTAGAAGAATAATTCATTAGCTAATAAACCATGATGCCTGCATAGGAGGGAGGCCTATAACAGGAGGGGCCAGAAAAAGATAAGTTGTAAAATATATTGAAGTGCCATCATTTCTTGCTATAAATGAACCTTTTCAAAGTGCCAACTGCCAACATACATAAATTGCATTAGAAGATAGAAGAAGACCATAAAATGTCGATTGCATTAGAGCTTCAATATATCACAGTATTCAAAATTACTAATGCTGTTTTATTCTTTAAAATGTATTTGGTTATCATATAGAATTCGTATCCACCACACTCCAACTCGTCTGAAAATTGTGGAGATTAAAACAGTTGAAGGAGACATCTCGTCTAACTTTTACAATTTATTAATTATATTCTTGTCTTATGCGAAGTCTCGACCCAAAATAGTGAAGATTAGGTTTTATTCATACATGGCCAATCCTACCACTTCTTTTTCTTTTTCATTTTTTTGGGGGGCAATGCTATACGCAGCACCACAATATAGCACCATATAGACAGCACCTAACACGGCGATGGACCTTATGACAATACTAAATAGCATGGAGAGCTATTGCTGTAAGTAGGTGCTGTATGTTTATAGCATTTCCCATTTTTTTAAGGTGCATCATGCAAGAGACACAACACAAATCAAGATGATAAACCAAGTAATCCAAGCAAATATGTAGAAGTGCCTGCATTCATGAAACTGCAACATAACGAGGAGAGTTCAACTGTACAAGAGGAGGGGAAAAAAAAAAAAAGAAAAAAAAAAGGTGGGGCTGGGGATGGGCTTGCCTTAATTGGGATGGTTTAGATAACCTAGTCTATTGGATTTATCTGAGCTTAATCACGTACATCAGGTAAAAAACAAAACAGAAACAATGACTACAGGAGATTGGGAAGTTTGATGAAATCACGAAAGAACTCATATCTTAAATATTCAGTTTTAAAAACTAATCTCTTGTTACTCATATTTTTCTTCTCATCATTTATCATTGACCCTCTGTGCTGTTTTCTTTTTCCCGCAACTTGGACAACAGAAAACTGTTTTCTCCTCCGCCATCTTCTCAGCAGCCAAGCAGAAAAATTAATATTGTGAACCCCCAAAAAAGAAATGTCAAAATTACGAAGCATAAAACCAAAAGTAATCCATGTTTGGCCTCTTAAAAACCGAAAAGAAAGAAACACCTCCACTCCACTGAGCATAATAGAAATGTCTATTTATTATTTATTTTTTTTTTTTTTTGTGGGGGCGGGGGGGTTGAGAAAGATTAGAGAACAATGTACCAGACGTGACGTAATCGGTATAAGCGTTTTCCTCCTTGAGGTAAGAGAGAACCTCGGGATTCGTGCGAGAATCGTCGCGCAGCCAGTAATAGTTGTCGATCCTGACGTCACCGAACATCTCCATCTCGTGCTTCACCTTCTTCGCCACCGGAGGAGCCTTCATCGTGACCGTCGAATCCGCTGAGGCCGAGAATGTGAACGTAGGGCTGGCAATGCAGCGACGAAGAGGAACCAGTTGAAGCGGACCTGAGAATAGCAATAGTGGGAGATATGCCAGTCCCGCTACCCCAAAACGGTGCCGGAGCATGTTTTTTAACAAATTTTCGAATTATTATTTCCCAATATACCAGTTGTCTCCCCGCATTTTTTTCGTCGATGGGGCGCGAGCCCTAATTTTAAGGAAAGGAAGCTGCGCAGGCGCATCAAAAAGACAAAATACAAAAAAATACAAAAGCAATAATCGAAGAAAGGCATGTTTTCCTACTACTCACATATTCTTCGTAAATATTTTCTAAAAAAATTCCGATAACTCCAAATGACGAATTATTTATTCTTATGGCGAGAATCCTTGAATTCTAAATCTGTCACGGTGTGGCGTCTAAGGTCTCATGCATCGTCGTTATGCAAACATTGGTAGGGCATAGAAAATGTTTTCACATATCTCATCCTCATATTTGAGTAGATAGATTTTAATATTCTTTGAAAGATTTGTAATTTTGTATAGAAACCAGAGTTTTTTTATTTATTTAATATTTGAGTTTATTAAAAGAAAAAAAATGTGTGAACATAACCTAATGATTATACGTATAGGTGTTTTGTGGACAAAAAAAATTATTATAAAAAGCAAAATTTAAAATATCAATCATAAAAATTCTATCCAAAACACAAGTGAAATTATTTTCTTATTTGCTAAATTAGGGGTAGAGCTAGAAATTTTTTGTTCGGGTGCTTGGGTTTCTAAATAAAAAATAGGGGGATTTGGCCATCAGTCCACCAAGTGGAACTTATTTAACAAACAGTCACCCAACTCTTTTTTCAACTCACTTAGTCCATTTGGTTTTTAGCTGACTAAAATACCCTCATTCTTATTGAGTTATTTCTTTTTCCCTCTCTCTTCACCTACCCCTCTTCATCTTCTACCCCGAAACCACCCCATCACCATCTCTCTTCTCAAACCCCAACCCAAACAACAACTCCGGCAATGGCTGATTTCCATTGATGTTCGACCTCCGGCAACGACGACGGACTATGAAGCTTGTCGGTGTCGAGCTCCTTCGAACAAGATCTGAAGATTTGTCCTTCCGACGACGAACACCAGATCTGAAGAAACCAAATCTGAAAGCTTACTCTCCTGAAGTCCTGATTCTTTAACTATTAACTAAAAATTCCCTGTTTGATCTTTAAACGACCATTTTTTCTTACAAAAGAATAAGACCCAAAACAAAAGAATCAAAAAATAAAAAAAAACCCTTCCATATTATCTACTTGCATTGTCTCCAGATTGAAGTAATTCTTCTATCCTTTTTAATACAATTTCTTCTTGTATTGGGCAGTTCGGGGTCGGATTGGGAGTTGGAGGGTAGAGGAAAATTATTCTCAGTCCCTCTACAGCCTCTCCCCATTGTTGTTTTATTTTGATGAAGTTCCACATTTGGTGCCTGCCCATGTTGCCTGTTTTATATAGTCCACATATTTATCCCCTACAAAGCCTATTATGATACCACCTGTTCGCCAATCAAGTCTAGACCAACCAGCATGAATGATATCCCTTGGAAGAGCAGGAAGTAGAAATGGATGCCCTATGCAAAGAGGAGACTCCTTGCTGTAGCTGTCAAAAGAAGAAAAGCCAATGCCAACTCTTTGTATATATCCCATTGTGCTTCTTCTTCCGAGCAGCCTTTTGCTCTTGCTGTATGGCTTCCTCCATTTCCCCAAGACTAGGCTCAGAACCACCCCTATGATGCTTTGGCTCTTTCTCAACAAGTGAGACAAGATCACTCTTAGAGGAGCGGCTGGATTTTTTGGTGACAACCCATTCATATGCACTCCCAAGCTGGAATAGGCCTGAGATCATGGCATTGAATTTAGTAATTGACATGGTGTTCTCAAAGAGAAGGTATGGTACAATCCTTTTTTTTTTTTTTTTTTTTCAAGTTATTACAATTTAACAAAATAGTAAAATTTTATAGTCATTGTATATAAAACAGTAAGACTTTACTTTACAGATTATGTTGACTTTAAGTAAGATGGCATTTTCATCAAACTGGTTTTATGAAGTGAATCATACAAAACCATACAATTTTACTACTTCACTATAAAATTTACTACTGAAAGTAGTAAAATTTTACTACTTTGTGAACTATTATGTTAGACTGTGTCAAGTAGTAAAATTTTACAGTTTTAATTTTTTTAATAATTACCTAATGAATATGGATCTTTTTTCGAAGATGTTGACGAGTAGGTTCCAAAAATATAATTTTTTTTAAAAACGGATATGTATATTGTAAGTTATAAGTTTTTAAAAATTATAACACCAAAAAACTAAGTTAGTTACATAGGCTGCCCTTAATAACAAAAAAAGGAGTGCCCTTAGTAATAATAAGGGCAAAGCAGGGATTTTCAAAAAAATGTGTGACTAATTGATAAATAAGTTTAGTTTCATTGATTAATTGACTTAGAAAAATTCTTACTTGATTAATTGCCAATATTTTATCAAAAAGTAGACTATTCCCCAATTTCCCCTAAAAAATATTGCACAATAGCATTCATCATACTTGAAGCTAGTTATGGAGAAGACACACACAGTAGTACCACTACAACTCACACTCATACACTCATACACGTAGGAAAATATAAACTTTATTCAATACACCTCTCAAAAGAATACGTGACCTTTGGATAATCAATATTTGTGATTTGATTTGGTGAAATGAATTCCACCATTTCAAGTAAATTAAAGGTTTTTGTGAGGTCATTTGTACAATTTTCTAAAAACTAAAAAATATTTGTCATCGTCCCCATGTGCCTCCACCCTTGTGCCAACCCAAATAAGGTTTAGTCTATACTACTTTTAGATGTTTGATAGTTTAAAAAACTCTATTGATAAATATACTCTCAATAATTATGATAACAACAATGGCCTATAAAAAAAAATTAATGTCACGAAGCCCACCAAACAATTACTCCGTAATATTATATTTTCTTTCTTCAATATCCTAATAAAACATTTCTAATTCCTATGTGAACAAAGTACTTATCTAATTCAAGTAGAATTCTAAAAGATTTGTATGAATTTATATCTTTCCACCATTTATTAAAATTCTAATCAATTTATCTTTATTTTTTTTTTTACGTTTTTAACATCACAATAGAAAGACAAGTTACTAATTCTAATTGAATTACATTTCAAATTTAGCTAAATTTTGGAATTGATGACGCTATATCATTTTGTATGCAAAGTGGTGTTGATATAATGATATTCTAGACCTTTTAATAAATTGACAACATCTTGTATAAGTCATACTTGAGAGGAAAAATGAACTAAAAACCCCTTCATCTAAAACATAAACTTGAATTTTTTTGTTTAAACTTGTAGCTATATTGCCTAGTCAAATAAAAGTAAAAATATATAATATTTTGAAACATTGATCATTGTGAAATTAAAAATTGTGTGTATTCTAATGTGCTGAGATTTGTTTCAATGGTCTCAATTAATACATGGTATAGCCATTTGTACATAAAATTATGTAACCACATCGATTTTGATAAAAGGGGTGAACCTGTTAATTTTATTGAGTTATAGTGTTTTGATTTTTTATTTTTTTGGATAAGTGAGTGAATATATTCCAAATATTAGAGGGAAAACCAATGATCAACATGAGCCCTTTCAAAACTAGCAACCTTAAATCTTACATAATTCACAATCTTCCAAAGCAAATTATCAGCACTCATATAGAGATTCTCATTAATAGGGGCATTTATTTCTCTCCAAATATTCATGTGAGAACTTTTTCCTATGGTATAAGCATGTACATGTCTAAAAAATTCTTTTGAGAATTTTGTTAATATCAACTGAACATGGGATACAGCTGATATTTACTCTTGTTTCATTGCTGACCTTTCTTTTGGCCAGTTTGTGAATTATGTAACACCCCAATCCGGAGGGTTAAGGCGTTGAAAAGTCAATGTTGAAAAAGCTATACATGTGGGCAAGTCAGGAGTAAAAATTTAGTGGAACACTTAGTCAAAGAGCCACGTGTAAATTTTTTTTTTTTTTTTTTTTTGTTATAATAACTTTAGAAATAAAGATTGTACCAGCTCATTAATAACATTCCAAATAAAACCATATAATATGTTATGCTCACGCATCATGCCCATACAAGAAAATATCCAAAATAATAATACCAACATCCCTGGCATATAGGTGATTCAGATGTCCAAAATATCTAAGTAATAATGATACTCAAAACATGTCCATGAACTAAGTGTCATGCCTGTGCATCTACCAATGCCAATATTCATGCGACCTCAAGTCCCAAACTCGAGTTAAACAGCTAGGCATTTGCCCGTGGCAAACCCTCAACCTCAATCTGCGAATTTGCGTGGAATACAAGAATGAGCTATGAAGCCCAATAGGAATATGTGTGATATCTCAACTAATAATATAACATTAATACATGGGATATTATAAAGACAATTATATAAATCACAGATAATTAAATAGGTTTTTCCATAAATTGTGTGGGTTTTGCATCAAATATCATTCTCAAATCATGGTTCATAAAAATCCGTTCTCACCCCAAAACATGGGGTCAAGAACTATATCACCCATCACTAACTACTAGGATAACCAGCCTCCGGCACCAGCTAAGCACGTAAATACCCAACACCTACATAGCGTTCTAGAAGGTTCTGGGGCTTTCACTCAAGGGCCTATTACCTGTACTTGCTCACTTCTGGGAGTATTCTTCACCAAGGACCATAGGCCCTAACCCGCGTGATACAATTCGGAACCTGAGGTCTCCACAAAATAGTACCATGAACCAAATATATATCCAATAACATTTCTTATAATTCATGTGAAGCATAACTTTTAAAGAATAGTTCATAATAACATGCTCGAAGCAATTTCACGATGTAAACATTTCACGATAATCAATATACCTTAGAGTTCACATGAAATACCACCACACATCATGCTATATTCCATGTATCATATTTTCAATTTAAATCCAAAGATAATCATTATTTTAGAAAAGCATGCTAAATAAAACATCTTATATAAGGAGAGAAATCACAATTCCTACCTCGATTCGTGTGCAACACTGACTCTAACCTTATGTGACAATGCCCAAAATGCCAATACATGCTAATGCTCCCAAGGGTCCTCCCAAGGACTAACTGAATCTGATTATATAATTAGTAGTATGCCCTAGAGCTAATCATAGAGATGATTGTTTAGGGATAAAGAACAATCATTTGATTTCATTTATGTATGTCACATTATTATTGAATTAATAAAAGGGCTTATTCTATCATGTTTATTTGCATTCTTATATTTACATGATATGTCCATGGAGTTAGAGTTGAGAATATGAAATTACAAAAAGTTGTAATTTTGAGACTGTAAATATATCTCTATACTAAACTCCTAAAACATTCCTAATTGAAGGTTCACTATGATGGATAATAATGAACCATAGGACTAGCTAGCACTTGTTAGGTTGACTCTTTAGGAGAATAGCTAGTCTCAAGCTATTTGTGTGGAGACACTACAACCAATATGCGGGTGCCTATTACAAGAATAGGTACATTGAGTGTAACCAAAGATATGAGATCAACTGAGTAGAGTTTTAACCTGCTTGTCAATTAGTTTCTCATTGTTATAGTGGTACAAGTAATTCTTAGACATGAGACACCATAGTTGTCTTATGCACATCGCCTTAGAAGTTTGATAACACTAAGTGTAGATCCTTATAGGGGTTTGCAAGGGTGTTCATTAGCCCTATTGCTATGTGCATGAAGGCATGTGAGTGATCAACTAAGGAATCCATCACTCTTAGGAAAAAAGGAGAGAATGTCTCATATAGCATTCATTAATATAACTTCATAAAGTTCATGGCCATGGTAGGAATGAATATAGAAAGGAGTTTCCATAAGTTCATCATTGAGTTGATATTCATGATTGAGTATAAAGAAATTAAACTAAGGATTTGACAGAATTCCATCTCCTATTAGTTTAATTGGAGACATTGTGTAGATGGAAGGATATAATTGTAACCTATAAACTATAACAGAAGGGTTCTATATAAGATACCTATTCACCTCATTAAGGATCACACCATGAGCCATTTCTAGATGTTACTTATGGTTAGAAGTCCTAATTGATATAAGTGAGTTATAATCAATTAGGGAATTGGAAGGAGTTCTAATTAGACCATTAATGGAAAGAGTTCCATTAGTGCACACTTTGTGCTATTTCTACTACTTGTTGATGTGAACTCAATGGGTTACACACTGATCATGCAAAAAGAGTTTTAAAGTCTATGAGAGAAAGGGTATAAGTGAATAAAGAATAGTTCTTGAGGGCCAAGTTTGTATAGGATATAAACTAGAGGGGTTAGTATACAATTTGTAGAAATTACATAAGTTCAAACCCTAATTGAACTCCCCCCCCCCTTTGGCCAGCCCTATTGAGTGGCTATATAAGCCATGTTATGATGTGTGACATCATAACATAACTCACTCACCAACCCTAGCCGTCCAACCCTTAGAAGCTCTCTCTTGTTAGGATTATGCCTTAGAGCCAATCATAGAGATGATTGCTTAGGGATAAAGGAACAATCATTTGATTTCATTTATGTATGTCACATTTATATTGATTTAATAAAAGGGCTTATTCTATTATGTTTATATGCATCATTTATATTTACATAATATGTCTATGGAATTAGAGTTGAGAATATGGAATTATAAATAGTTGTAATTTTGAGAGTGTAGATATATCTTTGTACTAAACTCTTAAATCATTCCTAGTTGAAGGTTCACTATGATGGACAGTAATGAACCATAGGACTAGCACTTGTTAGGTTGACTCTATAGGAGGATAGCTGGTTTCAAGTTATTTGTGTGGAGACACTATAACCAAAAGGTGGTGCCTACTAATAAAATAGGTGCACTGAATGTGACCAAAGATATGAGATAAAATGAATGAAGTTTTAACTTACCTGTCAATCAGTTTCTCATTGTTATAGTGGTACAAGTAATCCTTAGACCTGAGACACCATAGTTGTCTCATGCATGTAGTTTTAGAAGTTTGATAACACTAAGTGCAGATTCTTATAGGGGTCTTTAAGGCATGTTCATTGGCCCTATGCTATATGTATGAAGGCATGTGAGTGATCAACAAGGAATCCATTACTCTCAGGAAAAATAGAGAGAATGTTTCATATAGTATTCACAATATAACTCATTTAGTCCATGGCTATGGTAGTATGAATATGGAAAGGAGTTTCCATAAGTTCATCATTGAGTTGATATTTATGAATGAGTATAAAGTAATTGAACTTAGGACTTGAGACTTCCATGTCTTATTGGTTCAATTGGAGACATTGTGTAAATAGAAGGATATAATTGTAACCTATAAACTATAACAGAAGGGTTCTTTGATAGATACTTATTTACCTCATTAAGGACAACACCATGAACCATATGCTAGGTGTTATTCATGGTTAGTAGAAGACCTAATTGATATAAGTGAGTTATAATCATTAGAGAATTGGAAGGAGTTCCAATTAGACCCTAAATGGAAAGAGTTCCATTGTGCACACCTTATGCTATACCTACTACTTGATGATGTGAACCTAATGGGTCCACACACTGATCATGTTAAGAGAGCTTTAAAAGTCTATGAGAGAAAGGGTATAAGTGATTAAAAGAATAGTCCTTTGAGGCTTTGTTTGTATTTGATGTAAACAATAGGGATTATTGTGCAATTTAGGGAAATTGCACAAAACCCTAAAAGGGTTCTCTCCTTTAGCTGGCCCCTTTAGTGTGGACTATATAAGTCATACTATGATGTGTGACATGATCACTTGACACACTCCCAACCCTAGCCGTCCAAAGTGTTGGAGGCTTTCTTCTCTCTTTCTCTCTCTCTTTCTTCTCCACCTCTAGCAACAATAAGGAAGAAGAAGGAAAAAGCTTGAAACTTAGCTAAGTGTGGATACCGTTGGAGGCAATACACTTGGATTGCTAATACGCTGTTGTCCGAATTCAAAGCTTAGAGCAAAAAGGAGAAGACAATTAACCCTCTTCGTAATTAGGGTTTTGTTTTTGTATTATGCATAATTAGATTCATGGGCTATGGAATCGTAGGAAAAAAATTTATATTCTGCACTTCGATTTTTCCTTCTAGCACGATTCTCAACAGTGGTATCAGAGCCATGATTATGCTTAATGCAAAATGCATATGGGCTGGTAATTATGATGAAGTTGAATGATTCAAAAATTTGTAAAATTTTACTGCAATTTTTGTCTTTCTCTTTGGCCGAACCTAGGGTTATGAACCCTAGGTCAATTCTTTTTCTACTCCTCTTATAAATCATAGTTAAGAGTAACCATTGATGCAAGGGTTGCATAGGGTTTGTGTTTGGAGAAGAAGGGAAAAGGAAACAAGGGTTTCCTGATAGGGGCGAACTTGCGTTTTAGAACCCTATAGGTTCTTGCAATCAATTTCAATTAAAGCTGCTGTATTTTTTATGGAAAATCATTGTAGGATCATTTTATATCATGTATATATGATTTTCTTTAAGTTTCAAAAGAGTTTTGATGGAAAAAGATTATAAAAGTTTGAAAATTTTTCATGAACAGCATAGCAGAATTTTTCCGCAAAAAAGTCATCAATGGAGTTTTGATTAGAACTTGAGCTAGGGAACTCCAAATTGCATGAAACCACTTGCATTAGTTTCCTAAGACATGTACGATACTAGGAAAATTCGTTTGGTAGCCTAACTTAATCATCTTGTTAGGTTTTAAATCAATTTGTGACTGTATGCTGTCAAATTCTGGACACCCTACTGTTGTTGAATTGTTTAGAACAATTGGGGATGATTTGATCATCCAATCCACTTCAATTAGCTTAGTATTTCATGTAGGGACATGATACAAGAGCTGGTTTGAATGGAGGAGTCGAATTGATTGGTTTTTAGAAGCATTTGTGACCTTGAAGGTCTTCTTCAATGGCGCCAGCAATGGGTTTGAGAAACCCTAATTATTTTTTATGATGGCAGACACTTGGACCACATCAAACGTGTCCATGGGCTTGGCCCACACCCCAGCAAGACCCTCCCATGGCTGGCCATGGCCTTCCACAGCCGTTGGTGGCCATGGCAGCTTAGCCAAGGTAGCCCCATGTAGGTGGCGGCACACTAGGGTTTCCTAGGAAACCCTAATTTGAGTTAATGATGAAACCCTAATTATTAATGGCATTAATTAAAACCCTAATTGGCATATTAATTACCTTTATTAAAGAGTTAATGATTGGTCATTAAATGACCAATCATGGCTATTAATAATTAGAGCATAATTAAATGCATTAATGATGTTTAGGGTTGTGGTTTTGGCAAACCATAATTAGTGTAATTAATTAAGAGTAATTAATACCCTTTTTGGCATTAATTAAATCCCACTCATTATCATTAATACCGTTTAAACCTAGGGTTTTAATGATTGGTCATTAAATGATCAATCATATGGCATTTAATGTTTAAGGTTAATGCATTTAGGGTTTAGGGTTTTAGGAAATCCCTAATGCACTAATTCATCATTTAAATGAATTTTATTTAATTCCTATATTAATTATTTAATTAATATTGATTAATATAATAATGTTTTAAATGGTTTAAAACACAATTATGGATTAAGTTAAAATTGGAAAATCTTAATTAAATGAAATTGTTTTGTTTAATTAAGGAAACCCTAATATTAGATATTAGAGTTAATTTTGGAAACTTTACATGTTTTAATTGATTTAATTAATTGAAACTAAATGTCTTAAATGTTCAGACTTAATTAAATTCTAGAAATTTTGTAAAACCTAATGAGATTAGGATACATTAATGAGATTAATGTAAATCATTCAAGAGAATTACCATAATGCCCATATGTTTAATTGCTTACAGTTTTTCTTACATTATGCAATGTGATTGTATGTTTGTGGTTGGATGATGATTATAGACTATACCCTTAAACCAATTGTGATTGGCCGTCTTATGAATGGGATGTAATATTTTTTAAGAGTTGTAATTTATTTTGGGTGATGTAATTTATTATTTGGGGCTTGCATGCCACCTTCTCTCTTTCTTCTCTCTATCATTTTCTTATGTATCCCACTTTCCCCTTATGTATCCCTTTCTTTAAATAATGTAAATGTTTTGTAATCGAGAGCATACTAAGGAACATGGTGGACCCAAAGGAGCATGGTGGAGCCCAACAAGCAAATGGTGGAGACCATCAAGCCAATGGAGGAGATTGAAGGACTTGAAAGCTTAGGGAAGAATTTCACGAAAGCATGCATGTTCTCAAATGTTTTATTTTACGATCACCTATACCCACCTTAGACCCTGGATTCAATCTATTGGCTTAGATTGAACTTCTTAAAAGTCCATAATCATCATAGTGGGAGCTCTTAATGAGATTAATAGTAATAGCTCCAAAACCATAGATCGTTATATGTTTCCTTTTAAGGACTAATATCTGTGAACCCTAAAAAAGTAGTTCACGAGGTTGAAAAGGAAAATGGGTTTGAAAACGAAAAGGGAGTCGCCACCTTATTTTTTAAAGGAAACAAGGAAAACCCTAAAAACCAATTTTATTTTAAGAAGAGAAAAGAATGACTCCATATTTAAAAGGAAAGGCAAAAACAGTCTTTTGGAAACCAAAGAAATCGGGATTTCGGAGGCTAAGTTATGACATGGGAAGGTTCTAGGCAAAGCCTATAGGCACCCATGTCACCCTTTCGATCTCTTAGTTTATTTGGGCTAAATTAAGATCTTACCATACAAAAATCAGCAAGCATATCATCACAAGAATTGCATGCATATCATATATTCCATCCATAACAAACAAATAAAACAAAGAAAAACAAAACAAAACTAGGATACTTAGATCCTAGGGCGGACTTGAACCTCAAAGCACCTACGTACCATGTAGCGAAATACAATGGATCAAAGTCCACGTAGTTCGATAGGGAATAGGGTTATAACCTAATAAAGGCCTATGATAAACCCTAGGTTTCCTTTCATAGATAAAAGAGTTTCCAAAAATAAAAGATTCTCAAAAGATCTTTTTGGGAAATATGGAATTTCAATAAAGATAGAAACTTTCATTTGAAAAGGAATTTTTTTATGAAAGGAAACTATAAGGATTGCCATGTTCCTCTATTAGGAAATAACCCTAAAAGGGAGAAAGGGAAAGTTTTAAGGAAAGGTGAATTAGGGCACCTTCATACCCAACTTACCTTAAGCAAAAGCAACCTGTCAAAATAACCACCCTATTGCATAAGGTAATTACTTTATTTGCAAGATTTCATCTCGCAATGGCCAAAATAACCACCCCACATTGGTGGGGTAGTTGCACCTGTCATATCCCACATTCTATGGGTTTGTACCTGTCAAATACCTGCAATTTGCATGCAAAACACACCAAAAATACCAACAAACAAACCTAGTTTCTAATCAAGCAACTGTCATGCTTAAACATAGGCTAACACATGCTCACAATACATCATTAAAGCCTTTAAACAGTTTTGGACAGAATTGAAATAAAGCTTAAAATTACCCATAAATCATGTAAACAACATGAATCATGAACTAATAGAAACCTTTATCCAACCCTATATGCAATGACATGCAAAAACCCTAAAATCTACTACCATAAATGCAGAAAATTATCACAGCTATTCTATATGCAATACATATACAGCAACTATGAAGAAAAAGACAACAAAAAGCCTAAACTACTATGCAACAAACCTAAAACAAAAGCAAAAGAAATCCTAAACTCACACACATGCTTTAAACTATGTGAAACAGCCCTAAATCATGCAAAACTAAACATAAATGACATTCTAATCATATGTATTAACTAATGAAAGCATCAACACATGATAAAAATGCAAGCTTGAACATGAAATAATAGCTATTCAATGCAAAACCTTAAAAAAGACACTAGAAACCCTAGAATCACAACTATGCATAAAATCACATGGAATAACATTATAACATGCATAACTCCTCAAGAATAACATTTTAGTCATGAATATTAACCAATAGAAGTATCAACACATGATAAAAATGCCAACTTGAACGTGAAATAGAGCTATTCTAATTTCAACACAATAGAAACCCTAAAATCCCAACTATGCATTAAACCACATGAAATAATCCAATTACATGCATAACTCATTATGAATAACATTTAAACCATGTATATTAACTATTAGAAGCATCAACACATGATAGAAATACTATCTTAAACATGTAATAGAATTATTCTAAGTGAAACCTTAATTTCAGCATAAAGAGAAAAGAGGTATACCTATGGTGGATGTCTCCTTGCAGCTGTAGAGACTTCTTCTCCTCTTGAAACACTCTCCTTCAAGCCTCCACACAAACCCTAGCTCTCCTTTGGAACTCTCTCTTATTCTCTTTCTCCAGAAATTAGGTTAAATGCCTTAAAGATGGCTGTCATTGCCTCCAGGTGGCTCCCTTAGTGCTGAAGTATAAGGGGGTATTTATAGAGATTGAGTGGAATCAATCAATGGTTGGGATTAAAACCCTAAATATTAATCCAAGGGTCCTTAGAGACTCTCTTGGGGCTCAAGGCACTCAAATAGGGCTGAAAATATGATAGAAAGGCGGCTGGAGGCGGAAAAATACGTCAAAATAGGAAAGGAATCAAAAAACCCTAAAAAATGGCGAAGTACCTCGGGTGACCACCTGGCCTTGGGCGGCTAGCCTCCCGGGCTTGGGCGGTCACCCGAGGGCTCTGTCAGCATATGCTATTTTTGCACTCCATCGCCTTCCAAAAGTGTTTTGGGGGTCAAACGGAGTCCCATTTTGACGAAACGAAAGCCTAAACGACCGTGATTTGATGTAATTTAAGACATCTTAGGGCAAAAATCTCTAGCCATGGCTGCATGGTTGGGTTTTATAAAGGCGGCTAACTGCTATGCACCACCGTCGCTAAGCTTAGGTATGCACACAGGGTCACACCGAATGCTTTCCAATTCAAAATTCAATCTTCCAAAACATCTTTGGGAATGAAATTAAGACTAATTAAAGTCAAATGAGTGGGAATGGAGTGAAAATCATGAGCTGATTCGATCTAACCCGAAATAGGTCTCTTAACCAACCTGAGCCATATTGAGCCATTTTAATCCTGAACCATCAATTCATCAAATTGAACCCATAAATACCTCAAATTCATCTTCATGAACTCTAATTGACAATTTAGAGATCATTTCAAGGTAAAATGAAAAGTTTGTAACCTAAAAGACGATTATCCCCCTCAAGTCACAAAAGCTCTTATTATCCCTCAAGATCAACTCCAAATTGAACCAAAATTCATATCCAATGTCCTTGTGATTCTAGAAAGCTAATGCAAGTAACTAGACTCAAAAACAAAACAAAAACATGCATGGAATGACAAACCCTAGTAAGGTGGTGCAAAAATGGGGTGTGACAATATCGATAAGTGGATTATAATTTTTTATGCTATTCAATTTTTGTTTATATGCATAAGATGTATGTTAATTTGATGAGACCCTTAAAAACCCCTCTTCTTTTAATATTAAGTTGAAATGGAGAATACATTAGGGAATGGATTCTTCATTGCCTTCCATCATTATAGGATCATCTAACATCCCTTAATGTGGGAACCTTGCTGCAGACATGTAGGAGCTACCCATGTTAAAGACATTACTTGAAACTATCACATACAAGATATCATAGGGTACCTATACTGGTATATACCAAGAAACTAACATGTGAGGTATATATTTGGCGAAACATACCTGTGTGAATGATGGGCTTAACTTAACTAGGGAAGTATTCTAAGAAACTAACATGTGAGGAGTATGTACCCTAGAGGCAAAACGATTGGAGCTTGCTTATGAAGCAATAGACAAAGAGTTGTCTTTTTATTGTGAATTAGAAATCAAGAAACTAACATGTGTGGCTTCTAGGTCACAGTTGGACCCCAATCCCCATTAAGGAATGAGATTCCCGGATTCCATGAGAGGGTGTATGAAATTTGATAAAATAGTGGGAGGTACCATATGATTAAAGACCCGATCATTATGGATTAAAAATGAAATCTAATTCTCCATTAAATTTTCTATATGTAGATCACCGAAATAGCTCACCGCAACCTGTTATCCAACATTTTGGAAACCAACCGTTTAACTAGACCAAATTATTTTGATTGGCTAAGGAATTTAAAAATCATTTTGAATTTTGAGAATATTACCTATGCACTTCAAAGTCCACTTCCTAATGCTCCCACTGAGGCTGCAACTCAGTAAAAGAAAGACGCTTATCAAAAAGCGCATGGACGATGATCTCATGACAAGATGCTACATGATGGTGTCTCTGAGTCTTGAGCCTAAAAAGCAATACGAGTCCATGGGAAGTGCTCCTGAGATGTTCATCCACATACAAGAGTTGTATGGCAAAGAGTTCTTGTTTGAATGTGATGAATAGGTTAAAGTTCCTGATTCCAATTCTATGCTCAAGCCTAAAGGCAAGGGAATAAGAAAGGGTAAGAGTACTCGAAGGAAGAGGAAAGGTAATGGAAACTGTTTTTACTGTATCAAAGATGGGCATTAGAAACGTAACTGCCAAGAGTATCTGGATACTCTATAGAACCAACCTTCGGAAGGTCAGGATCATGCTCTTATACTTGAGACTAACATGAGTGTTAGCTCTGCTTCCACTTGGGTACTAGATTTTGGTGCGAGTTCTCATATTTGTAATTCCATGCAGGATCTACTGGGAAGCAGAAGGTTGAGTAAAGGAGAAGTAACCCTACGAGTGGTAAATGGAGCAAGCATTGCTGCATTAGCCGTTGGGATTTGCTGCTTGGCTCTGCCCAGTGGGGGTAGTTTAGAATTATTAGGCTGTCTTTATATTCCAGAAGTTATAAGAAACATTATTTCTATTTCAGTTTTATCTAAACAAGGGTTTAGATTTGTTTTTGAGGAGGATAAATGTTCTTTATTTAAAACTGAAGAGTTCATTGCTTTTGGAGTTTATGTGAATGGCCTTTGTTTTCTAAACTTTATTGCAAATATTAATTGCATGGAGCGTGATAGTTCTAAATCGAATGCAAACAAACCCAAGAGAATAAGAGATGAGGAAAACTCTGCATATAACTGCCACCTGAGACTAGGTCATATCAGTGAGAATAGGATTAACAAGATATGTAAGGATGGACAATTGGGTCCATTAGCTTTTATGCCCTTTCCAACTTGTGAATCCTGTTTATTAGGTAAAATGACTAAGTCACCTTTCACCGGTTATGGTGAGAGGGCTACAGACATATTAGGATTAAGACATAGTGATGTATGTAGTCCTATAAGCATACATGCTCATAGAGGTTTATCTTACTTTATAACCTTTACCGATGATCATTCTAGGTATGGGTACGTGTACTTAATGAAGTACAAATCTAAAACTTTTGAAAGGTTCAAAGAGTTCAGATATGAAGTAGAGAAACAAACTGGTAAAAGTATTGAAGCTCTTCGATCGGATCGAGAAGGCGGATATTTAACCGGTGAGTTTTTAGATCATCTTGTTCAAAACAGGCATTCTTTCTCAATGGACACCTCCTGGAGCACCACAGCTTAATGGTGTGTTAGAAAGGAGGAATAGAACCTTATTGGATATGGTTAGGTCTATGATGAGTTATACTGATTTACTATTGTCCTTCTAGGGACATGCCCTAGAAACTGCCGCGTACTTGTTGAATAGAGTTTCAACCAAGGCTATCCCTAAGACACCATATGAGATATGGAAAGGGAGAGCACCAAACCTTAAACATGTTAAGGTATGGGGTTGCACTACATATGTAAAGACACATAATGCAACCAAGTAAGAATCAAGATCAATTAAATGTAGGTTTGTGGGATATCCTAAAGAGATTTTAGGATTCTATTTCTATTATCCTGATGAACAAAAGTGGTTTGTTGGTAAGTTTGTAGTCTTTCTTGAAAAAGAGTTTATTCAAAAAGGAAGCAATAATAGGAAAATATAACTCAAAGAATTGTCTGATGAGACACAAACCGACAGTGATCCCATCGTTGTCCCTGATGAGACAGAACCCACTAATGTACCACAACCTCTCCATAGATCGAGTAAGGTATTGTTGCACCTGAGAGATATGGATTTCTCAACAATAATGCAGAGGATCTGTTCCTTGGTAATAGAGAACACCCAGATGACCCTACTACTTATGGACAAGCAATTTCGGATATTGATTTGAACAAATGGCTAGAAGTTATGAAATCCAAAATGGATTCAATGTATTCCAACAAAGTCTGGACTTTAGTTGATCCACCAGAAGGTATAGTACCTATTGGCTGCAAATGGATCTTCAAAAGGAAGATAGGCTCAGATGGAAAGGTAGAAACCTATAAGGCTAGGCTAGTGGTGAAAGGTTACTGACAAAGACATGGTATAGAATATGAGGAAACCTTCTTGCTAGTGTCTATGCTAAAGTCCATTAGGATCTTGTTAGCTATAGCTGCACATTATGATTATGAGATATGGCAAATAGATGTAAAGATCGCCTTCTTTAATGGCAACATTGAGGAAGACATTTATATGTAGCAACCTGAGGGTTTTACATCCAGTGGTGAGGACTACAAAGTGTGCAAGCTACAGCAGAGTCCATTTATGGACTTAAACAAGCTTCTAGAAGTTAGAACATCTGATTCAATGAGGTAATCAAATCATTTGGTTTCCTTCAGAATATGGATGAACCATGTGTGTACAAGAAGGTTAGTGGGAGTGCGATCACCTTCCTGGTCCTATATGTTGATGACATTCTACTTATTGGGAATAATGTAGAGATGTTGTTAAAAGTGAAAGAATGGATTTCACAAAATTTCTCCATAAAAGATTTGGGAGAAGCATCCTATATTCTGGGAATAAAGGTCTATAGAGATAGATCTAGAAGGATGCTAGGTTTCTCCTAATCGTTGTACATAGACAAAATTTTGAAAAGGTTCAAATTAGAAGATTCCAAAAGAGGTCTAATTCTTGTTAGGCATGGAATCAAGTTGTCTAAAAACATGGCACCTAAAACTCTAGAGGAGATTGAATACATGAGGAAGATTCCCTATGCATTTGTAGTAGAGAGTCTAATGTATGCCATGTTATGTACAAGACCAGATATTGCTTATGCTGTAAGTGTTGTAAGCAAATATTAGGTAGACCCGAGCAGACTCGGTGTAAACACTGGGAAGCAGTCAAGGCTATCCTTAAGTACTTGAGAAGAACTAAGGAACTATGCCTTGTCTATGGAGAAAGAAACTTAGAAATGGTTGGTTATATGGACTCAGATTTTCAATCTGACGATAATAATAGGAAATCAACATCGGGGTATGTCTTCACCTTAAATAGTGGAGCTGTAAGTTAGAGAAGATGTAAACAGGATATTATAGCGGACTCTACTATAAAGGCTAAGTACATTACTGCTTCAGAGGCTACAAAGGAAGCTGTTTGGATGAAGATGTTCATTTCTGAATCAGGAGTAGTTCCTGCCATTGAGAAGCCCTTGCCATTGTTTTGTGACAACAACGGGGCTATTGCTCAAGCTAAAGAACCATGATCTCATCAAAAATCTAAACACATTGAGCGGTGATTCCATGTGATTAGAGAGATCATTGGAAAAGGTGATATTAGCGTACAGAATGATTCATACAACGGAGAATGTAGCAGATCCCTTCACTAAAGCAATGACCCAAGAGCAGTTGGATCACCATAGATAGGAAATGGGTATTAGATACATTGTGGATTGGCTATAGTGCAAGTGGGAGATTGTTAGGATTATGCCCTAGAGCTAATCATAGAGATGATTGTTTAGGGATAAAGGAACAATCATTTGATTTCATTTATGTATGTCACATTTATTATTGATTTAATAAAATGGCTTATTTTATTATGTTTATATGCATCATTTATATTTACATAATATGTCCATGGAGTTAGAGTTGAGAATATGGAATTACAAAGAGTTGTAATTTTTAGACTGTAGATATATCTCTGCACTAAACTCCTAAATCATTCCTAGTTGAAGGTTCACTATGATGGACAGTAATGAACCTATAGGACTAGCACTTGTTAGGTTGACTTTATAGGAGGATAACTGGTCTCAAAGTTATTTGTATCTAGACACTACAACCAACAGGTGGGTGCCTATTAATAGAATAAGTACACTGAATGTGACCAAAGATATGTGATAAACTGAATGGAGTTTTAACCTGCCTGTCAATCAGTTTCTCATTGTTATAGTGATACAAGTAATCCTTAGACTTGAGACACCATAGTTATCTTATGCATGTAGCTTTAGAAGTTTCATAACACTAAGTGCAGATCCTTATAGGGGTCTGTAAGGGTGTTCATTGGCCCTACTGCTATATGTATAAGGGCATGTGAGTGATCGACAAGGAATCCATTACTCTTAGGAAAAAGAGAGAGAATGTTTCATATAGCATTCATAATATAACTTATTTAGTCTATGGCCATAGCAATATGAATATGGAAAGGAGTTTCCATAAGTTCATCATTGAGTTGATATTTATGAATGAGTAAAGTAATTGAACTAGGGACTTGACTGTAGACACCCCATTTTCATCTCTATGAGTTCATGATAGTATTTGGTTAGGTTTAGAAGCATTTACGAGTCCCTAAGCCTTAAAGGACAATTTTGCCCTTTTAAGCCTTAGGAGAATAGGTCATTAGTGCATGCATATTTTTGTCTCTTTGTTGAGTCCCATCACTTGCATTTAGTTTCTAGGGTAATTTTAGATATGTGTGTCAAATTTGGTTCAATTCCAGATAGGTTTGGATAGCTAATTAGAACTTTTGTGACTTGAAGGGTAATTTCGTCTTTTACTTCGTATACCTTCCAATTGACTTCTAAATTTGTTCCGGAGTGTCCCATTGACCTTAGAATGATGAAATGAGTCTAATTGAAGTGCCAATTTATTTTATTGATAGTTTTGGGATTGTTTCACTACATTACCCTATGCTTAATTGACCTTTTTTCGGGTAATCGCCTCATGAAAACCCAGCCACCTGATCATGGTTAGGGATTCTTGATTCAAGAATATTCTAGGCTTATTCTACATTGAATCCTTGAAATTTTGGCTTTTGAATCACTCAAATCGGAAGTTAAAATGAAGAATTTGTGTCCGTTTGAAGTTCGGAGTCCAAATCGAGCTAGAATTCCAAAATTTTTGGATTCTTCTCAGGTGACAGGTTGGGCTCAACTGGTTGACCAGTTCACCCCAACCGATCACCTGAGAGCTCCGTCCTGAATTTTCTCTTTTTGAATTTTTGACGGAATAGGACTCTACCACTCCGAATTTCAGCCTTCTAAAGGACTTCTAATCCTATTGGGAGGTGGTTTTGAGTTGTTTAACATTCATGGGATTTAATTACAGCCCTAGATTGATTTTATGGTGAATCAATCTCAACCATTGGTTCATATGGTTGGTTGGTTATAAATAGAGGCTCATTCATCAGTATAAAGGACTTTTAGTGACTTTTAACACTTCATACTTATAAGAGAGAGAAGGACCACGAGTTTGCACACACCCATATCACTTGGAGGAGGCTTTTGACTGCAATTTCAAAGGAGAACTAGAAGGGAACCAAGCCAAAAAGAAGGGAGAACGCAGCGAAGACCCTTGCTTTGTTGTAAGTTATCTTTGCATCCTTTTATGATTCCTTTTTCTTCTACTCCATTCTCTGCATAGTTATGGCTTAGAATTGATTTAGGAATCATATATACTCTATATTTTAGAGTGTATATGATTCAAATATGATGAGAATGCATGTTAGTGGATTAGGATTGTGAATTGCTTGTTGTTAGGATAGTTTCTCTATTAAGGATAGAGGTACGTTTTGCATGAAAAATCAATTGATGTGTTTAGGCCGTTTTCTCTTCATGGTTCAATTATATGCATGATTTTAAGCATCTTTTGTATAGGACACTTGTTGTATAAGCCTCGTCTTCATAGGTGTATGGATGATTATCCTTTTCGAGGATAATTATCGTCCTTAGAGGTGAGGTTGTGCATGGGTGTTTTCTGGAGTGTGTTTAACTGCGCTGTGAGTTTCTTTACATTCTTAGATATATATTTTACGTAGAATATGTGAAGAAATCATTCATACGGAGTGATTTCTACGTAAAATTATCTCCGGATAGTTTTACTTAAGAAAGCTCGCCGTAAGGATGATTATTTCACATTCTTACATAAAGTACTTACCTAAGGCATCATGTTAGATTTTCTTTTCATGTTTAGGATTGTCATATGATATTTTCATCATGGTAATGCCTATTTAGCATGTTTTTGATAGTTTTGTGCATGTTAGGATGTTTAGAGCATATTAGGATTGTGTCTTTCTTTTGATTTTTATTATTTGCATGAGTTTTAGGTCATTACATGCATGTTTAGTATTCTGTCAGATTTGATTTAGGTCTTCTAATAATGATTTGAGCATGAATATGGTTGGTTCGAGCTTAATAATTGCCCTATAGAATACATAGGGTGATTAATTAATGTTTTCTCGATGTTTCGGGATAATTTGCATATGGTAAGTGGTTCATGGTGAGTATTGTGTGAGTTGTTCTCTTCTCCCCCCTTGGGTTATTGTCTTTACCTTGGATTAGAAGTCCTAAGTTTCCAACTCTCTTAAAATTCTGTTTTAATTAGAGTTCTATCTCTTTTAGAATTCTACTTTCATTAAAATTATGTTTTATCTAGAGTTCTATCTCTTTCAGAATTCCACTTCTCTCAAACTTCTTTTTGAATAAGAGCTTCTATCTCTTTTCAAATTCTATCTTTTCTCAAATTGTTTTTTTGGAAACTCTTCTTCTTTTTCAAACTCTTCTTTTCTTTTTATGGAAACTTAGGGTTTATAGTTCATTGTAAAGGGAGTAACCCCTTCTCAATCGAACTACGTGGACTTTGATCCTTACATCTTTGTATGTAAGGTACGTAGGCGCTCATTTGATGATTCAAGTCCGCCCTAGGATACTAAGTATCCTAGGTTTTCTTTTTCTTTTTTTTTTTCTTTCTTTTACGCATTTGTCCATCACATATATGCTAGAGGAATAGGATGGACCGATGCTTATACATTTATCCATCACATATTTGTTAGTGATAGGATGGATTTGTTTGCTTGCTCATTTATCCATCACATATTTGCTAGTGGATAGGATGGACTTGTTTGCTCATTCTCTCTATCTCTTACTTGCTTTCCATATCTCTCATACTTGTTCATGGATGTTTACATGCTTTATGGATGTTTATTGCTTCATGGATGTTCATGGATGAATGCGATTGGTTTATGGATGATTCTTTGCATATGCATGGTGACTAATTAGGAAGTGATTGAAATAGCCCATATAAATTCAAGAGACCCATTTTGGGGCGATGTGGGTGCCTATAGGATGTTTCCTAGAACCTTCCCACATCGTAACTTAGTCTCCGAATCCTCTCTTGTTTTGATAGACCTGTTTTTTCTTGATCGGAGTCATGTGGTTTGTTTTCAAACGTTTTCTTTAAAAACTGTTTTTATGGTTTTCCTCTTTTCCTAAAAATGAGGTGGCGACTCCTTATTTGTTTTGTTTTTGTGAACCTTTTAAAAACCAGATTTTTATTAATTTAAATCTCTACAAGTCTTTTTAAAAGAATGGTTCTCTTTCCTTCCTCCTCCCTTGGATCAAAACCCGTGGTTCACAGTCTGGCGACTCCACTGGGGATTAGTGGACTAGACTCAGGGAATTTATATGGGCTAATTTAATTACTTAAATTAAAATCAATCACTTGCATACGCTAAAAGATTCTCGGTCAAGGGTGTTCTTCCTTATAGATTTCTGTATGACACCACTCTCAAGGTACCAATTAAGGACTGGCATGGTGGCACAGCTAAAAGATGAACCCAGGAGTCCTTCAATAGTCGAGTCTCCCACGGTAAGGATCATTTCTTGGAACATTTTAGTCATAACTCTAGCATCCTAGATGCTCAACCCAATCTTCCTCTTTCTTCACCCAGTACTCATCATTGATGACTTCATCATCCACCATTTCAGCTGTAATCGATACTACTCAATAAAGAAGATTTCAAACCCTGGAACTCTGGTCTTGGTAGCTCGGTCAAAGGTGGGTTCTGGAAACCATTAGTATAGAAAATCATCCCCTTCTTTAACGAAGTAACTATTCAAAGTGGGCCAGTATGGCGTGTAAGGAATCGAATTATAGAAAACAAGAATGCAAAAGAAAGTAAATAACAAAACTTTTAATTCAATTCCTTGAAACCATGAATCTAATTGTGATATAATACAAAACAATAAAACCCTAATTACAAGAGAGGGTTTAGAACTTACAGTAGGTCCTTAAGACGAATGATTGATCTTCAAGACAGCAAAAATCCAGCAGCACAAATAGTCCTGCCTCCACGGTATCGACACCAAGTAAAAGTCTTCAAGTTGGTTTTCTAGTTCTCCTTAGGATTTGCTAGAATGGAGAAGAAGAAGAAGACAGAGAGAGAGGCCTACTCAAACTTGGGCTAGAGAGAGAGTGGAGTGATTATAGTGTGTGAATAGCATTGCTAGAGTGCTATTTATAACCCACACCACTAGGGCCAGCCCTAGGGGGAATCCTACTCTAAGTGGGTTTTGCAATTTAGGGAAATTGCACTTTAACCCCTATTTTTACATCAAATGCAAGTATGGCCCTTAACGAACTTTTCTCAATGCACTAATGCCCTTTCTCTCACAACTTAAAGTCCCTCTTTACTTATTGGTGTGTGACCCATTGGGTTCACAACATTTAGTAGTAGGAAATGCCATAAAGTGTGCCCAATGGAACACTTTCCATTTAGGGTCTAATTGAAACACCTTCCAATTCCCTAATTGAATATAACTCACTTATATCAATTAGGGCTTCTACTAACCATGAGTAACACCTAGCATGGCTCATGGTGTGGTCCTAAATGAGGTGAAATAAAATCATACAAAGAACCCTTCAGTTACAGTTAGGGCTACAATTACATCCTTCTATCATACACAATGTCTCTGATTGAACTAATAGGACATGGAAGTCTGTCAATTCCCTAGTTCAGTTCTTTTATAATCATTTACAAATATCATCTCATTGATGCACTATGAAAACTTCTTTCCATAGTCATCCTGCCATAGCCATAGATTATAATGAGTTATATTAGTAAATGCTATGTGAGACATTCTTTCCCTTTTATTAGAAGTGATAGATTCTTTATTGATCACACATATGCCTTCATACATGTAGCAATAGGGCCAATGAACATTCTTGTAGAACCCATTGGAATATACAGTCAATGCTATCAAACACCTAAGGCTCCATGCATAAGACAACTATGGTGTCGTCTAAGGATTACTTATACCACTGCAACTACGAGAAACTGATTGACAGGCAAGTAAAACTCCATTCAGTTTATCTCAAAATACTTTGGTCACATTCAGTGTACCTATTTATATTAAACAGGCATCCCACTTGTTGGTTTTAGTGTCTTCTACACAAATAGCTTGAGACTAGCTATCCTCTTATAGAGCAAACCTAACATGTGCTAGTCCTACTGGTTCATTATTGTCCATCATAGTGAACCTTCAACTAGGAATTATTTAGGAGTTAATTACAGAGATATATTTACAGTCTCATAATCACAACTCTTTGTGATTTGATATTCTCAACTATAACTCCATGGATATATCATGCAAATATAAAGAATAGAATAAACATGATAGAATAAAGCCATTTATTAATTAATAATAAATGTGACATACAATAAATGAAATCCTATAATTGTTCTTTATCCCTAAAGTATCATCTCCATGATTGGCTAGTAGGGCATATAACTAACAATGCGAGATCCTCATGTCGGGCACCCTTCCCTCGGCTTTGGCTCTTATTTTCTTCTTATTCCTTTTCATCATCTCCACATGATCAGTTCTAGAAGGCTTATATCCTAACCCAAAAGTGTATAAAGCAACATGACTCTAAATGGACCTAAGGATCCTTTGTTGGCGACGCCCTAAACCCATGCTTGGAAAGAAGCTCATTCTTCTCATAATCTCCTCAACATGCAGATTGCCATGGGGGAAAAAATCCAAGGGTATTAACTCACCCTTTTCGAGCTCCTTCTCAATGCATTGGACATAGTCAAACCCAGATAACGGTATAGCCGCTGAGTCAAGTTGTATCTCACATATGGGCACCTCAGCTAATCTTAGATCATAGTCCCCTTAAAGTGTCACTATGGCAGCTTCATGAGGAAACTTCACCTTTTGATGGAGTGAATAAGGTGCAACCCCACTGGATGAATCCAAGGTCTTCCCAATAACAGGTTGAAACATAATAGCACATCCAACACTTGGAATTCCACCCTAAACTCAGTGGGTCCCATAATTAGAGGCAAAATAACCACTCCTATCACATCTCGACGAATATTGTTGTAAACCCTCACAGTTTTTCCAGATGGCATGAAATCAGCAGGTCCCAAACCCAAAACGGTGGTGGTTCTGAGGGGGCACACATTTAATGTGGACCCATTATCAATGAGGACGGTAGGAACCTCTTCCCCATGGTATCGACGATCACATAAAGAGCTTGGGAATGGCCTGGCCCACTTTTAGGTAGGTCTACATCAGTGAATACGATGGTAGAATTTTTAGGGGTTGGGTTCACCAAATGTACTAATCTCTCGAAGGATGTGTGAACAGACACTTGTATCTGATTTAGTAGCTTCAACACTGTTTGCCTGTGTTTATGCGAGGCCATGAGTAAGCCCCAAATAGTGATGTTGGCGTTGGTTTTCTTCAATTGTCTAAGCACTTCATCTTCTTCTTCTTGCACATCGGGACACCTTTGCCCCTCCAAGTCTCCCAACAGATTCTCGGATTCTAAGTATGGAGGTTTGAAATGTCATCCCTTTCTGGTTATGTGATCTAACTCATCATCGCTAGCCCATATGTCATGAACTTCCTTGGTATCATTTATTAGGTCCTCCCATTCTATCATGTCAATGTTCTCCATTTTCTCTAGCAAGTCATCCCAACCCATAGGGACTATCGATTCATCCGATATTGGATTCGGATTTAGGTACATCACATAGTAGTCAAATCTCCCATAAGATTCTCCCAATAGGCCAACTTGAGGATCTCCTGCTTCATACCTCTCTTTTAACTCTTGCTGGATAGACTTTCTTGGCAACAACAAAACCTTTTGGTCAATGAGGTCTTGGATAATCTTTTTTAGTATGGGATAAGCTTTGGTGTCATGGCCGGGTGCACGATGGTATTAGCAATATTAGTGAGGGGTTGGAAGTCTTAGCATTATGAGACTTTTGTTGCGGCAAAAGATGAAGAATTGGGTTAAGGTCATGGGGAGGGGTGCATTATCTTATAGGCAGGCAAAGGCGAGATGGTTCAGCTTCAATGGCATTTATGTTGTTTGGTAGGGGAGTGTTGTTGTGAGGTGAGAGAGGATTGTGGGTAACATTTGGGTGACTTGGCGATGAG